>JAQIVZ010000121.1:0-108042 GCA_034700945.1 Arrhopalites spinosus
AATCAGTCGACGTGATGGTAAAGTAAAGGTGGCCAATTGTCTGGTGGCCAGTTAATCGTAGTGGCCAATTGTCAAGTATCCAATTGTACCTGTGACCAATTTACCGTGTGGCCAAAAAAAAGTGTCCAATTGTCAAGTGTCTACATATAAAATGGTCACAAGCTACAGAACCTTCCCTTTTCTCTCTCTGTCGCCCGGTCAGTGTAGTGGTTCTAGTGGTGACAATAAAAAAAGGAACCTTTGCTATGGTTTAACCAAAAGAGTACCAAGTCACATATCACATTTAAGAGAGGATTGTAAGGTACAAGGGATGAAGGAAGCTGATCTACTCGATGTATGAGTACTAAAAAGACAAGGGTTAGAATTTGTTTCGTCCCTGTTCCTACTTGAGAGGATGGTTGATATTATATGTAGATGGTTTTGAATGATATGACTATATATACATGGTATTCTTTAATACGTAATAGGTATTATTTGTATCTCAAGAGTTGAGTACGAACGAAGCAATTGCAGTGAAACCTCAGATTTGGCAGATAGATGATAATAATGTAGAAGATTCTCTCTCTCTCTATTTCTTGAGACTTGTTATAGGCGGTACTTGGTATTGTTGGTTAAGATGGGCAGGCCAGATATATATTATGCTTAAAAGATAATAGAACGTCTCAAGTCCACACGTACTGTGAAGCTTCTTGTTGTTCCTCTTGGACATTTTCTTCAATTTTTATTTTTCTTCATTCTATCTTTCCTCTCAACCTGTATTCTGTCATTACCATCAATGCAAGTTTTGGTTGTGTCCATCTCACTCTCTCCGTCGTCATTTTAGTAGATGTTGCATGCACAGTTTTTGTCTCTCTCTCTCTCTCTCTCTGAGCAGCAGGTAGTTGAGGGTATGTATTTTGACTATATTTACGTGACATGCTCAATTCTGTTTAGTTTTTCATAGGAGCTTTGCAATGAGGTTTGTACTACAACTACACAGGACATTTACAATATTATTTTGGTTTCTTTACTGGCTAGTTTAAATCCTTGTGTGTGTGGAGAATTTTGGTTTTTTGGAGTCATAAGTATATTGTGTGTGGACGATGAGGATGAGATGATTACAGTAAATTATTAGTTTAGACCTTAATTCTTTTATCCAGCCACAGAGACAAGTTCAAATGGACGTAGCATTCTATGTGAGTTAAGTGAGTGACTGCATGAGTGAGGATTTCAGATGATGATGATACATGATGTAATATGTGCCTATACATATATATACAAATGTAATAAGTATAAAGTGTAGAATATTATACAATGGAAACAAAATGCTTGGTTAAACTCGTTGAGCCCTTGAGCTGAGACTGGCAGGTTTTTTTTTGGCTATTATTATTTGTCAATTAACGCACACTGATGATGCCTATTTTGAATTTATTCACTAATTTCTTTCCATGTGAACTATTCAACTTATGGAAATTTCTCATGTTCAACCCACATTATTTTAATACGTTTTTTTTGTTTTGTACATTTTAGCATAGAAAACTAGATCATTTTTTTGTGTGTATTTTTAGGTATTATGTAGTCTAGTTAAATATGGATGCTATTTACTATTTTGTTGTGTCATCATCATAATAACCCTTAGAAAAGGAAAAGAACATTATCCAGTCACTAGTAAAAAAAATGTGCTAGCAAATTGGATCTGGCATGACGTGACAAATGTTTACGTGGTTTGTCATTAGTAGATTTGTTATTAGTTAACGCTTTATAATGATTATCGTACCTATATGTGTTATGAGAATTTTTTTTATTTTATTATTATTTTGAACCACACCATACCATACGTTAGCTCACAATGTCAGAGACATTGACATTCATCCTCAAGGTGCACATTTGCAGTAAAAGTATTATTATTATTTGTTTGTGAACACTTTCTTCTCCACATCTTTGATGATGACAATGTGACAAGGTTCACATTATGGGACATGTATATATATATTCATATTATGTATCATGTAATATCCCATTACATTTTTGCTACAAAAAGACATTGACGGATCAGATGATAATCTAAATTTATGAGTTACACTCACTCGTCAGTACACTATATGGATTCATTTTTTTTATCATTCAGTTTGCCATTAAAATATATCTGTCATTAAATTATTACTCCTCTTCCCTTCATTGCAAGGATAGAGTCATTTTTTTAGTGCATAGTTTATTGAATCTATTAGCATTTTCAAGTAGTGAATACTAATAATAGTGACACGATTCATGTGTTGTATAAAGGGGAATGTTAATGGGACAAGTTATAAAAAATGGAACAAACCATGTAGGTTCTAGGTATTATAATATGACATTGTTGATGAAAATAAAAGGAACAAAGTGGCAAGTTATAGATATTTTTCAAGTCCTTCTGGCCTTTTAGACTTGAGAGCCTCGTGTCGAATTACTGTTGCGAATTTAATGTTTTGATTGTTAAGTTTTTTTTACTCTCCTTTTTTTAAAGCTGGAGAGATGAGTCGGCTAAAATATTTTATCAACGAACTTCTCTTTTTTCTCTCTCACCCTCTCTCTCTCTCTCTTGTGGCTCTTGGAGAGCCTCCCCTACATACTCATGTTATATAGTTCCTTCCTGTAACAGTAATTTTTGAGAATAGTGAGTCGGTCGTTACAGTTTTTCACTTTGAGTAACAGGACCTTTTTTGTTCAATTCTTGTTATTTATGTGTCTTTGATTTGTATGAGAGAGTGAGAGTGAAGAGGGAGAAGGAAGGAATCTCTCTCTCTGGCTATTTAAAAAGTAACAAATGAAATGGAAAGAGCAACTCTGTAGACTAGACTTGTGTGTACATTCATATGGATATAGTGCCAATACCATAATGTAAGCAAATGTGCCAAACTCACATGAAAACCAACCACCGTCATACCTGTAAAATCCTATTATACTTTTAGTACATAATATGGGACATTTCCAAGTTCCTTACATAGAGATTGCTCACATTTAGGATAGGGAATTTATGTTCCTGAACCTCCCTAGATTTATTTTATAGGAGGTAAAGTTAAGGACGAGGAAGGACATGAAAACCATACTGTTGAAATTCCCATTTCATAATCCATACAATATATATGTATACTTATTTTAAAAATCTAGACTGTCTGCTCAGCAGACATGGAAGAATGAAGCGGGAAGGATCTTTACACGCTGTCGCCATAAGAAATAGCATAGTAAACGATTATATATATATATAATGTACTTATATATATCTACACATACACACACATGAGATTACAATCTTTATCAAACCATTCGTACTAACTAATCCCATTGAGAAGAGGCAGAGATGCATGCCAATGTAAATGTATGCTAGTCCAAGTTAAGGTCCATCCAGTCATTTTTTTTATACTTTACTTTTGGGATCATTTCTGTTGGGGACGATGTGGATGACAAAAACCTTAAATATCTTTTGCCACAGTACAGATTGAAGAGAAGAATAGTTTTGGATATTTTTCAAACTAGGAAGCTTTCATTTCAATCATCTTTCAGTAATGTCCATGAAGCTACCTGGTGTGAAGAGAGAAGCGAGGTGGTTGTAGGATTTAGGATTTACTTTCAATTGATACAATGAAACTCTCTCTCTCTCTCTCTTTGCTCCTACTACTGATCATGAGAATGGAAGCCAATAGAGTAAAGAATATTTTTTTAACTGTAGCGTAACCACACTATCAGAATTGTGACTTCAGATCTTATATAATTTATTGAGAGGAGAGAGAGACGTTCTGGCTGCCACAGCTAGCAGGCTAGCCGAGCCAATATTTACGTTTTTTCTTCTTGATAAAAGTATTCAAGTGTCTGAAGTATATGAAAGTATTAGTTTTTAATTTAAAGGTATTTACATGTAGTCTGTATAGACATGAGACATTACTTAAATAATAATTTTAGTCTGTAATATTTGTACAAGGAGACTACTAGTATTTATTTTAGAAGAGAGAGAGACATTTGACAACGTATAAACATTATACAAGGTAATATTTTTGAATAGGAATAAATTCAATTGATGATTAGAATGGAATGATGATAATACTAGTCTTGGTTTTGCATTTATTTTTCTTTAATATTATTTTGAATCATGTTAACTCCTTGTTATTAGAGGAAAGAAAAAAAAGATTATATTTATTTATATCATTATTATTTTATTATTGGTAATAAAAGCGTCGGCGTTGAAGGAGAAGAGGAAGTTTGTTTCAAAGTCTCGTACTACTACTTTGAATATAAGAGAGAGAGAATATAAAGCTGGCCATGATAATGACAATGGGGTCCATCATTGAAATTCACGATATATTATATAATGGAAAGAAACGAATGGCATGAGCTTGTAAAAGTTAACGTGAAACACTTCCTACATATTATGTACATTGGTTGGTGGACATTGGAGTCGTCTAGAAAGGAAGAACAATTCACCAAGAATATTCTTATGGTCAAATTGTGTATGTATGTGGAGTTGGAGTGTATATGATTATTATTATACGTTATATTTATTCACAATGGTGAAGTCGAACAATAAGTAGTAGGTAGGTAGCGAGTCAAGATAATTTGCTCATTATGTATAAATATATGCTATGAATGTACATTCTATATAGAAATGACTGGAAATGGCTTGAAGAGTAAAGTTTTTCAAGTTTAAAGAGAGAGGAAAAAAGGTAGAGAATGTGCATAGAGAGAGAGATAGGAACATTAGCCTTGTATGGATTTGAAGGTGAAATAAATCAACAGTGATCATTGTGTACATGTATAAAATGTAATGCAGTGTAATGCTTAAGGAAAAGATGTAAAAAGAAATTGTACACAAAACCAAAGAGGAAAAAAAAATCTTTAGTCATTCTCTCTGTCTGTCAGACTCTCATGCTTCATGTGGACATTTTCTTCTCCCCCCTCCTCCTCCCTCTCTCTCTCTTTTTATGTTTTAAATGGGGATTTCAATACTTTGTTTAGAATCTTTAAAATTAGGTAATTTGACCGTAAATAATGTGAGGTACATACTCGGCGTCGTCATTCTTGTTGGTTGTTGTGTCCACGAATTTTTTGGACTGTGACTTTGACTTGATACTCCATTACACTTTTGTTTTAAAATACGTTTATTTTTAAATGGTTTACAAGCTATTATATGCAATTTTGCAGTTTTTTGTAAAAAAAAACTAATATGTATAAAAATGTATGCCAAGTAATTTCACTACCAAATAACACTTTTTTTTATATAAAAAAGGTTAGGGTTTTAAACGAGAGTAATAATATTCATAGGATTGGTATATTTTTTTATTCAGAAAGAAAAAAAAGGTTGAAATAATGTCAATATTTAATTTAATTTCAGTATATAAATAGAGTTTTGAAGATGAAGATGAAAATATTTAAAGTTGAATATGTTTACCCAATTTTCATCAGGTGTTTGAGCTCATTCAATCATGTTGAGGAAATTTTTTTTTTACTTTTAATCGCATATCTAATTCTTCCTAAGCAAAACAATGGACGGAGACACGTGAAGAAAAGAGACAGGAAGTGTGCTCTGTATTGTAGAAGAAAAAAAATGAATAGGAATTTATTACCATTTTCATGATCATGAGAGAAGTGAACTAATTGTTGAAAGAATGTGGGGAGAGAGAGAGAGAAAAGAGCGAGAGTCCTTCATTTTTCCAGAAAATTTCAATGTATTAGTATATCAATGGGATCATGGATTATTTGCTTTAATTTTTTTTGTGACATATATCAGGATATATGTTTTTTTTTCTTCTTTCTTTGTGGGTTAAAAAAAGTACTGTTAACGATACTTGTACAAATTGTACACAGTTTTGAGAGTGGGTGAACTTGGAATAAATTGAATTTAAATTCATGAATGAAAACATATAACACATGTATATATATTTCCCTTATTCTGTTTTCAAGTTTGAGTTTTGATTTTCTTGAGGTTTAATCCCATAAACAATTTTTGTAGTTTTTTGATTCACGTTTAGCTCTTATTATTATTTATTCATTATTATAGCTATCAATAGAAGTGATCATTGACGATGTGCTTTTTTTTGTTTGTGTTTGACAAGATAAAGTCAAAAATTGTACGACGCAGTTGTATAAATTTTTTTTTGGTTGTCGGTTGTTGGTATAAGCGAGTATTGTAGGTAATATTTTTTTATATGTAGAATATATCTACTTTGTAGATCCATTGAGCTTTTTTATTTGAATTGCTCATTATTAATCGTGAAAAAAAGATTATCAGAAATTTGATGGTAAATATGCACTACTTTCATTTCCCTTTCGTTCATCAATCCAATTTTCCATCCATTCTACTTTTTGGTGGAGAGTGTAAAATTATTTATTTCTTGTCTTGTTGTCTGGCGGCACACTTAGATTATCACAAAATTTAATATCACCCACACGTAATTTTATCTTTTCATGCATTTGAGAATTTTTAATCAATAAACTGCCACATTGTTTACTTTGGAACGGTCAAATGTTGTTTTTTTTTCATTCTGTACATTACATTACATGTAATATTTTTATTATCTAAGGAATTTCCTCCGTTTTGAATTTACTACGACTGTTTACTACCTACATACACACACACAGAGTAATGTTTTATTGAATGACTTGTTTACCGGCAAAAATTACTGTTGGTTCTTCTTTTTTTATGAAAATACCGTTCATGGTATATTTCAAGTCGGGTTTTATGTGCTATCACTTTCAATTTTTTTTTTTGCTTTTTATGATTAACACTTTGTAAACTTTTTAACTTGTAAAAAAAATTGTTTGAGAAATATTAGCCTAGGTTTTGAATTTATTTTTACGGTAAATAATATTGTTTTGTACTATATAGACCTAACTCATTTTTTATCTTATCTTTTTTTATAAAGCTCGTCATTTTTTTCAAAGTGTTATTATTATTATATAATGCATTGTTTATATTATCACTTGAGATATAAATATATTTTTTGGCATAATTAAAAAACTGCAGAAGAAATACCTTTACCTTTAGGTATCATATTATTTGATGGGAATAATTATGAGGATGAAGATTGTGTATGTAAATAATAATAATACTCTCTCTCTCTCTCTCTCTCTCTTGTGTAATAGTAATCATATTGTGAATAATATTGTAAACAAAAAAAGGGGAATAAGTGTGTGTGTTTGTATTAGATGTGAGAAATAAAGAAGCTTCATGTAGAATACTATAGGATAGGATATGATTAAATTTGCTAAATTATCCAACATTTTTTTTAGACAGCTCAATTACAGTGCAAAATTAAGTTGTGTATTATAGAGAGAAAGAAAAAAAGAGTGTGAATCTTTTTTGCACTCTCCGCAAAGTCATAAAGTATTGTGTATTAAGTTGCACTATGAGTTTTTTCTCTTCTTTCTCATTTACTACTACTTGAGCTCTTGGTTTTTTTGTGTGTTGTACTCATATATGATGATGATCGTATATCGTGTGGCGAGATGGCTTGTGTGATTGTAGATTGTGTAGTGCAATGCAATTGTATATAGAAATTCAAGGAAGGGCGAGTAAACATTCATAAAAAAAAGTCTCATAAAAACTGATAATATTATTCATAGTTGCTATGGCTAGGAGAATGTGGCTATGGACATTTTACCGTGTATGCAGTAGAGAGAGAGAGAGACTTTTTTTTTTATTCTTCTTCTTGTTACGAAACTATGTGAGCATTCAACCAATATCAGTTAGTCCATGAATGAATGAAAAGAGTAGAAAAAAATGAAGAAGGGAATAAAAACAAAGATGATTTGCACTATTGTGTTGTTGACTTTGGGATTTTTTTGTGTCTTGTTGTGGATACTCTTTTTTTCTCTCTCTCTCTTCATCTTAGCTCCATGCATTTTGTCCTGTTTTTATCTTACATCATGTAGTATTCATGAGCTTTCATCCACTAATGTTTTAATGATGATGTATTTTTTATATATTATATATAAATTTATTTATATAATACAGTGTTTGTATTCCTCATCATCTATGTAAAATGCAATAATTGTTATGGAGGATGAGGGTACGCGAATAAATTCATTATCATGGGCAAAAATCACCTCTGTTTTTCTAAGTGTAGGCTTGAGGCAATATCTACAACATAAGCATCATAACATCTGTCTAATTTAATAAGGACTCTTTGGACTTAACTCTTTGGATTAGGAATTACTCTCTCTCTCTCTCTCATGTTGTCTTTCAATATATAAACTTAAAAGCCGTTTATATGCTAATCATTTTCCTTAGTTTAACTTTGCAAGGCGATCGTGAAAAGCATGTGGCCTTATAAAAATATGTAGTGTACACATATACAAGCCACTGTGTGTACAGATAGAGTTATAGTTGTTTTGAATTCTTGTCGTATACACACACACACAGTTGAAGACTAGTTTAGTGGTTAATAGTCATATAGTGGTAATGGCGTTATAAGAGTTTTGGAAGAAGAAGAAAAAGGAGGAAGGAAGCAAAAGTAAAAATGAATAATGATACGCTGAGTAGAAGCAGGTAAATCTCAAGGTTTTTTTTTAAGGATGGATCGAGTGAATTGATCCGGTTGCTAGCTTCATGAGCACAAACCATATTGTATATGATAATAATATTTATACAGTATTTTTATGACTGTGTTAGATATGGAGTGTATATTTTTCTATATGTACATCTCCGTCATCACACCACACCTTACCTTCCTGTGTAGCCTCCTTTGCATTACTTTTATTTCATTTCATTTTTCCTTGACTTTGTGCTCTCAAAATATAATATAAAAAATTGCTCTCACTCTACTCTCTGTGTATGTAAGTATACCACACATGATTGAAATACTGGAGTACCTGTATATTGTACACTCAAAGAAGAAAAAATTTGAATTGTGATTCAATGTAGGTACTTTTTTGGTTGGTTTGGTTTAGTGGAATTGAATTGAATAGAAGACTTTATGTGTCTTAATTTTTCTTGTTGTTGAAGAGAGAAATATATTATTTGTGTATATTCAAAGTTGGTTACAATTTTTATTCGAGCTCTGTCTGTATGGATCATCAAATAAGTACTATCAGAGAAAATTGTATATTGGACTCTTTAGAATCTTTATACAATTTATAATAAAAAGAGTAAAACCTGCTGTCAATGTATGTGAAGGTCTAGGGTGGTTGAATGCTCATTGCTCTTTTTTTTATTTTATAAATTACCACAAGACGTCGTATGCTATGAATCAGTAATAAGAAAGCAGGTAGATAGTCAAGGCTTAACAGAATCTTTGAAAGGAAGATTGTTATGGTCTAAAAGGATGTGAGCTTCCCTCCTCCTCTTCTTCTTACGTATACCTGTTGATATTATTACATAATGTAAGGAACCGAGGACTCACAGACTCAGGTTTAAGGAAGGAGAAGTAACGCAGGGAAGACGAGAGAAAGGGGAAATGTCTCGATTTGTAAAAGGCTGTAAATTGGAATTTTTTGAGGGGAACCCTTTATTTATCTGTCGGTTGGTGTATATTTTTTCCGTCATTCAATATGCTAGACTGTAAAGTGCAAGGAGACCTTAAGGCGTTGCTTAGATCTTTTTTCCCCCTTTTTTGTACTCTAGAGGAAATTCAGTCTAGGACTGACAGAAATTAAGAGGCAGAAAATGATGATAAGGACCAGGAACAGGAGGACTTTTGATGGTGCACTATTCCATTTTTGTGGCTATGGCTAGATGCAACTTGTTGGCCCTTTCTTCTTTTTTTCAGAGAGTGCATAGATACAGTACACAATATAATTTATCTTAGTTTTATTTTTATGATGAGGAGGGACGGTTCCTTCATATTTTATGTGACTTTTTAAGGTTAAACGTTTTGAGCGTTTTTTTATCTTTTTCTCTCTCTCTTTTTACAGTATTCGTATAAATACTCGTCTTTTTTTCTTCTTTGTTAAAGTTGTTTAACTCATAGAAGGATACAATACAATTAATGATGATAATCCCGTTAATTAGATTTGTATTGTAGTTGAGCCTTGTGAGTATTTGATTGTGTACATGCAGTTGATTTTTTTTTTTGGCAATTTTAACTTTATGCTTTAACATCATGTTCAATAGAACAAAGAGAGAGAGGGAAAAAAATGGAGAATAAATGATGAACCTTGACTTTTGGAGTGTATAAAATGTATTTGCCGCTATTGCGACAACTCTTAATATTTTAAGTAAGCAATTACTATTATGATGAAACAGTAAGATTTTTTTAAGTAGTGTATACTTTAATACAATTTTTTACACTGTAATGTGCTAATTTGTAATTTGTCTAGCTGCCACTTTGACATTATAATGATGATGTGTAATATTTGCTCTAGTTTGTAAATATTTGCTTGTACATATACAAATTATTGTATATAAAAAAATTGGTTTGTATAGTATTTTTTCAGTTGAGAGAGATACAAGGTAGTGTTTATAAAATTACTTTGGATGAAAAAGAGTTGTTTAGTTTTGTTAACGCATTATGATTAGCGCAGGAGTTAGGTCTTTGAAGAACATTTTGCCATTAGATTTTGTAAATTATATCTTTTGAAAGGCAAGCTCACACTTTGAGGTCTTATACAGAGTATCTGTACGTACAGAGTACACACACACATGTCTGTTTTATAATGTTACCTCCTTGAATCATGGACACAAGTGAAGAGACAAGCTAATGTGTGTGTGAATCTATAAGATGATAATGATAAAGTAAATTAATTTTAATTTGTTAAAGTTCTGATTTGTCTCTCTCTCTCTTGAGACCAAGAGGATAATCATAATTGAGAGAAGAAAAATTTTTGTTTGGCCCCGTCCTTGTCATTGCAATATAATAAATCGGCGTAGGAATTATTATGTAATTACTAACCCTGTGTGTGTTTGTGCGAGAGAGAGAGAGAGAATGTGTTCTGTCATTTGTCTTAAGCTTGATAGTGTATTGTATTGTTTTTTGTAGCTTCATGATAATGAGCCAAAGTGCTCGTGTTATGCTCGTGTTTTACAATGTACTACAGGGAGGTAATAATACAGAGTGATTCTTATGTCTCAAAGTATAATTTTATATTGCAGTACAAGTACAACACTATATAAAAATTGTAGTTTTTATTTGACTTGAACGTGGACTCGATGGATATACATATCTCAGACTCAGAGTATGAAGAATATGATTTAACGTTGATGATGAGCACAGAGCAAGTATAATCGACTTGAAGGGCTATATGTGGTGATGCAATTCATGTATGAGTGTAGGTAGATATTTTTTTTAAAAAAATAATGGTATAGATTTATGTATGTACTTATTATGTATATAGCTTATAGTTAGTGAGAGAAGCTGTCGTCGTCATCATTTACCATCACTCTTTTTGGTTTGTTGGGACGGCGAAGGTTTTATGCTGAATGTCAAGTACAGGTTATGAGAAATTTCAAATGGGAAGAATACATGTAGCCATGATGATGATGCGTAAGAGGATAGCCCCAAGTTTTTCACAGAGAAGGAAGTGAACAAGGCAATGAGAATTAAAGTCAAAGAGTCAAGAGCACTTTCCATTGTATAATAATAATACTTTTTTTTAGAAAGATATGGACTGTAAACTGTCATGTTATACGGTCGAATTTGCAAGGTTTTAATATGAGCATTTTGTATGTACATGCATATAGCTAGACTCTGATGGATTTATTAAATGGATTATTAAGTAAGAGGTAGCCAATAATATTATGTTATTAAATATATTATAAAGAGTGTTGATTCTAAAGGGTAAGATGATATTGATCATTTTTTATTTAATTTGCTCAAGTTGTTATCTCTCTATTTTAGAAGGGGAAAAAATTCAAGAGGAAATATTCTTTGAATGTCATTAGTCTAGACTTTGAATGCACAGAAATATTATTACATATTTTTGTATGTATACACAACAAGTTATGAAATGTGATTAAAGTTTGGTTTTTGCATGTTCAGCATGGGTGAGAAGAGATTAGAGAAGGAATATACCAGAGAGAGGGGGAAAAGAAGATGCCGCCTCTGAACTTTCTTTCTTTTTGATGTAATCTTTATCAGATGTACAAACTGACTGACTTTTAAGTTTTAATTAAGCGACTATGTTCATCCATGCAGATTCTCTCATAGTACAATCATGTTGTTTTGTATAAACCTCGTGTGCATCGAGTACAATATATGTTACTGTATTACTAGAGTGCACACACACTTTCTGATACTCTAGATTTTTTAATTAGAATTTTTTTTCCCAGTCACTCATAATTTTGATACAGACTGATATGGAAGTTTGTTTATTTTGTTGGGTTTTTTTTATTATTTATTTTGTTCATATCCGACATTTCAGAGTTAAGCAGGCCGGCTTGAAGTAAAGTTTGAATTTTTTTCTGGGTACTTTTTTGATTTGAAATCTAGTAAGTAGGTACATGAAGATGAAGAGATTTTTACAAGTGTGTGTGTGTGATACATAATGTTGATTGTACAATCCATCGACATTCTTGTCATTTGCAAAGGATACTTAAATAAATTTTGTTTGGACATTTCACTGGCGTTTATTTCATGCATGCTGTCTCTCTCTGTTAGATTTGGAGAGACATTTTTTTGTTTGAATAAAATTCAATTAAATTTATTTCATTTGTAGAAAGACATGTTTATTGAAAATAAAGAAAAAGGGTATAAAGTTTGATTTTCAAAGTGTTTTTTTTAGTAATAAAACAAGATTGGAGTCAAATGGGTCATAGTTATTTAAGTTGTCTCTAGTCTAGTCTAGTCACCATTTCTGCTTGTAGTACTCTAATTCCAAAAAGTTTTAACGGTGATTCGTAAAAGAATGAGATTCTTTTTCTTTGAAAGATGAATTTTATTTTATCATTTGGTTTTTTATGACATTTTTCTTTCTTCTTTGGATTCTGGAAAAAATAGAGTTTTTATTACAAGTGAAGATTGGAAGAGTTGATATAATACAGACAAAGACAATGAATCCCGTTTTCCAGGAAAGTGCATGGAATGACGTTGATTGTGTCATTGTATGGATTATAGTTGGATCATCATGTCACATCATTTAGGGGACAATTTAATGTTTATATTGGATTTTTGACCTAGATAATCCGAATTCTGTTGTTCTCTGTCTCTCAATTGTGTGTCATTCGTTTTGATTTTTTTTCTCTGTATTTTTTTATGAGTCTTGAGTGCGTGGAGGGCGGGAAGAATTTAGTAGTCACAACAATATAATATTGTACAAGTATATGTGTTTTGTATGTGTATGTTTTTTTTCTTGTTCTTTGATTCGACCCCTTTACTTTTTTTTCCTTGTCGCTTTTGCCTAGCTTGGGTCACTGTGGTGACAATAAAACCCTTTGGTTGTCCCTCCTCGTAACCATAAGTCATATAATAGAGACAAATGGTTGACTGCTTATAAGAGTAAAAAGATGAAGAAGAAGAAGCTCGTCTTGTTCTTTCACTTTACACAAGACTTAACAGAAAATCTTCCTCGAATCTTCCTCGAATTTATGTGACGACTAAGGGTTTTATGAGCCGAGGGAAATCCTTCCAGTGAAGAAGTCTAAAAAGTGAAATAAAACAGAAGGGTTGAATGTTGAAAGGATATATGTATGTGTGTATATGCATTTGTTCCTTTTTAGAATATTTTGAATAAGACGAGACAGAAGCTGTGTTAAAGTTTATATATAAGCAAATGACATTGCATAACATTGATGAGAGAGAGACTTGTGTGATGGAATAGGTTACCATGGTCTATGGTGAGATATACAAAAATAAACGACAAGTGAGGACAAGGCACAAGAGTTCTTATTTTTTTGGTCTACATCTGAAACGAAGCTATAGCAGTATTATTTATTACTATTTTGTCGATTTTCAAGACTCTCTTTATTGTTTATTGCTTGTCCTCCTTCTCTTCATGTACAAATCTGTGTATATATTTATACCACATGAGATGTCGTTCAAGATTCAAGTCTTTTTCTTTTTTTGAAAAAGAAGAAGAAAAAAAAACTTGAATTGTCCTGCATACATGTGTAATAATAATCATATAATAATAACGTGGAGTGTTATATTTGCTGTAGTTTTTCATGTCATTTTTTTTCCAGAGTCAGTTTAAAGCTACGCTTTAAAAAGATAAGTGTTGATGTCTGACGTCTGATCTTGTTGGTGGCGAGTGGTGTGTGTGTGTGTACATGTAGAATAATAATACATGCATAATAATGCATCATATTACATGTTTTATATAGTAAGAAAAAGAGTTAAGACTTATGGCACTTCCCACTTAAGGCATTCCAAGAGGCAAAGTGGACGCTGGACTGTATCCGTGTATGAAAAAAAAGTAGGGCAATTAGGTTTTCATCCTCAGGGGAAATATAGGGCAGGAGATGAACGCGGGACGATGGAAATATGATGTATTTCCATGGTTTAACGTCCAAGGGCTCAAGGGGTTGTATTGTTACTCTTAGACAGTAAAGCAATCGACGACATGGGAAGGCTCAATAGGAATGGATGCATCTCTCTCTGTGTTTTGTATAGAAAACTCTTTTAGGCATCATGATACGCTCTTACCTATAATATTCATCACGTTCACTTTTTCCATGTATAATTCTCAGTCTGGATGTTGGATGAACCACGGAGAATCATGTCTGTGTGTGTATAAATCTCTATATGACATAGGAAGATGAGTACTTACATGTACACTACATAAAAGCTTAGAGGTATTTTAGTTTATTGGAGAATGGGGCAACCCTTTTCTCTTCTAATCATTATAGCATTTTTTTAACATTTTGCCTTTTTGAGTTTTTTTTTATTCTCTCTCTCTCTCTAATGTTCTTGTATTGGTTGGTTTGGTTAAATTGTGTCTGAAAGAGAGAGAGAGAGATGTTGTATGAAAAGGATGAAGAAGCTAGAGTTGGATTGCTCATGCTGAGAGAAAGGGAAAGAGAGAGAGAACATGCCGATATGCGGTGATGAAGAGAATGACGGAAAAAGCTGGTGGTTCTGTTGTAAAAATTTATAATGGTAAGATACCCGATATTGATACTCCTTCCTTGTTATTCCTTCATAGTGTGTGTGTGTGTGTACTTACAGTATGTAGTTTTGTATCCAAGTAATGCTTAGTTGAGAGTGCCAGTAAAATCAAGTGTGATGAATTGATGAAATAATAGTTCTAATGTGCTTGATGGATGGTTGATTCCATCCATAGGAGAGTGAGAGGGATGTAGGTACATGACGTATGAAAATCCAATAGATAGATAAAGGAGTGTGTATTGGAAGGGGCTCTCCCTTTTTTGAGAATTTTCATTGGAAATATTATAAAAAGGAAGGAAAGGGTTTTCTAGTTTTAGTGTGTGGACGTGTATACATACTTTGTTGTATTATAAAAATTACCTCATTGTATGAGACTATATGGGTATATGGATGTGGATGTGACAATATATCTGTACAACTATTTTATAATAGAGGGAACCCCCCTTGTATATAATTTCATGTATAAAACTTGACACGGATTCGAGGAAACGGAAGGTAATCGTAAATTTTTCTATAAAACTTGTGATAAGAAGAGGGAGAAAAATGGGATTTGATGGTGGTCGATTTTTTGGATAGAAAATCCTTTTTTAAATGGGTTAAAAGATGAAGAAGAAAGGATTCAGGTTGCTTTTTTAGGATGAATATAATATAATAGTGGATGAAAAAAAAGGGTTAAAATTTTCTGACAGGTTGCACCGCTTCTTTTACCATGGATCTCTCTCTTTGAGAGTTTTCTTTTTAAAAAGATGATTTTTATTTATTTATTTCTATACAAACGACGTCTTGCTTATATTCTTTTGTGTATACCTTGTTCTTCTCTCTTGCAATCCTGAAATGATGGTGGTAGTCTAGTCAAAAGGGTTGTAGAGATGATAGAGATTTGAAGGAATGAAGAGGGAAAAAAATGGAAGGATAGTCAAAAGATAAGTTTCATCGAGATGGAAAGTGATGGAAGCTGGAAGCCGGTGATGTGATGTTAGCTTTTATTTCACGTTGGTTTTCTTCCTTTTTTAAGGTTTTTTCAAATAAAAAAAGTTCCTTTTGTATTATTTTTGATTATTAGTCAGTTGGATTTCGGGGATTTTTGTGGGAATCAGCTTGAGGTTTTCTCTCTTATTTTTAGGAGATTCTCTTTAAAAAACTCGAGTGAAAGATTATCTCTACATGTACTTGTTTGTCATCATTTTTTTTTATAAAAAAAATTTATATGTACAATTTGTAGGCAGAACATCTGGTCTTGTTTTATTCGGATTTTTTTTATAATTACAAACTTGATATACCGACACACTTTCAATTTCTTTTTTTTTTCAATTTTCAATAAAAACATGTGCTGTTTGTGTTGAAACAGTTTGAGGGATTTTGTTTAATATTTTGATGTCTATTTGAGAATTTTTAAATGAAATACTTTTGTTCATGTTTTTTTGAGATTAATTCAAGAATGTGGTGTTTAAATAATAAATCAATATTAAAAGAATAAATAAATTTTTATCTGAGAGAGACTTGAAATGATAGTAAATATTTTGACAACATTCATCATTCTTTTACACTTGTAAATGTTTTTTTAAAAATATATTCTTCATCTTAATAGTTAATGTTGTGGGTTAAATAAATAAACTTTTTGGTCTATCTCTATGAATTGTTGACAACTGTAAAAATGACACAATAGAAACTAGTCATAATATGGACAGTATAAACTAGATTGTATATTGAGTACTCTATACATACAGTCAAGTTAAAATTATCTTGATGTAAAAATTTATTATTTGTCATATACGTGATGTCTATTAGCTATATAGTTAAGTTTAAAAACTTTGAATTAAATTTATCTTTCTACTAAACTCGTCAAAAAAATATTATTGCTAGAAGTTTGAAGAGAAGAATGGCCATATGAATTTTTTTTTTGTTTGTATTGAAGTAGACTGTATGATATAATATTAAGAGGGATAGACATATCTATAATATATACATAATTAATTTACCACCTATGTCTGTATTTATTTAATCTAATAATAAATAACAAACAAAAGATTAGACATGAAAAAAAGGTGAGATTGTTTATTCTCGTGCGATGAAACGATTGACTTTCATGTCTAGTAAATAAAAATATGGATGAAAACAAATTGGAAGAAAAATATAAGAGAGTTTGTAAAAATCAGAAAAAATCTAGCATGAAGTTTAAAATTATTTATAAAGAAAAATAAGTAGGGTTATTTTCCTAATTGTGATTTGTTCCATATTGTGATGAAATAAAATAGCATTTGACCCAGAGGTCATAGAGGAATGAAACAAGTGACATCAGAAAGGGCATGTTCTAAACTATGTCTGATACCATTTTGAGTCTTTAGTTATGATTCTGAGTATTAATTTTATTTAATTAAACTCATTTTAAAAAAAAAAAACATTAGAGACTCAAAGTTTAGACTTGCTCTTTCAGCCTCTCAAAAGCATTACGAGAAAAATTCCTAATTGTGATTCTAGAAATTCTAGACAAAAAAACTTTGTGGAATGAATCTTCCACCCTTGTGTGTATGCGTGATGGTTGCAAAAAAACTTTGAAAATGGCAAGAATCACAATTTGGCGTATTAGAATCACACTTTGACATTTTCTTTGTTTTCGACAAAGTTTTTTAAAAAGGCTCGTGTATGCTTGTTACTTAACTAAATGACTTGAAAACTGACACATGGCATCTCAAATAGCCATAATACGAGTTTTCATTCTTTTGATGACCATTGGGTCACCCATACTAATGCTAGAATCTGTTAAACTCAAAATTTCTCTGAAACCATCACAATTAGGAAAAACACCCTAGATGAGTTGTTGGTGTGTGATCGGCTTTCCTTTTTGATTTTTTTCTTCATGTTTTCATTCTTGTTGTGTAGTTACAGAACAGACCTTACTAGGTAGTTCTAGTTAGAGAGTTTGTATGAATAGGGAAAAAAAGTTATTTGAGGGGATTACTCCACTGCTGTTGTTTACATTGAAGTTGATATTAATATTATTAATTGTTTTGAAGGTATATTTGATAGTTGTAAGCAAGCTAGAAGGGAAAAAATAATGATTTTTTTTAAAAAACACAGATAAGTTTTCATGGATACTCACAAGACAGTTTATTACGACACCAAATTTGTTCCATCCAATGAATATGTTTTGAGTCTCCATGCTGCTTCCTCATGATCGAGCTGTGTACTTGTAGAAGACCTAGGCCTAGACTTATATAAGTTTGTGTCTTATATAAACAAACAGTGAGAGAAGGAGTGAGTCTAAAAACTCTTAATGATTTCATGAGCGATAAGTAAAAGCTTGGAAAAAACAATTAATCCCCAAGTTCACAGTTTAGTACTTGATTTATAGCTAACAATTATTAGGTTCCTTTGCCAAATGCCTCAAGGATTGGATGTACAGATACACTCACTATAGAATGGTTCACCCCGAAATCATTTTTGTTCGTCTTTTATTCTTATTTTTGAGTATCTTGAGACTAGATTATGTATGAATACAGTAGTTGTACTAGAGATAGAAGCATAATATTATTATTAGTAACATGCTTCTTCTCATGTTCACTTGTTATGGTAGATTTAGATTTTGTGAGAGTAAGTACATGATGTCTGTCACTGAGACGATGGACTCGTCTCTCTCATTTGTTTCTCTACCCACCATGGCTACCCTTTAATAGTAATACATAATTAGCATGAATTTGTTTGTGTGTGTGTGAATAATTTGGACGTTTGGGAAAGACTATGATTAATTATCGTCTGCTTTAAAAGAGAGAGAGAGAGACTGGGCTTTATAATACAAGCTTATAGAATGTTGAAATATATATAAATGTGTACACATTGTATGTTTATGATGATGAGATGACCTACCAGTACAGTGTGTATGGAGAGTGTTATTTAAGTTGGATTTCTGTTCGGAGTTTTAAAGCAAGATCCTTGAATCTCTCTCTCATGTCTTTGTAATTGTACAACAGTGTACATATTTCGCTTTTCCAAGCATCAACTTGACACTCGTCTGTGTCTGGAGCAGACTCTTGTATTTAGTTGGATTTTAGCTTTAGTCAAGTTTATGGAATTGCAATGGAATTGGTACAGTGGTTATGTACATGTGTGTGGAGTCGGCATTTGTGGTGGTAGTAGCTTTATGGTGGTTAATTCATTTCATCTGCAGCCAGAACTAAAGCCAAAGTCAGGGTGAGAGCATTTAAATTTTAATACCATAGTCTTGTACTTGTACAACAAGAATTACTCTTCGTACAATGTGTAAGGACTACTTCACATATATTGAAACTTGACTTGTATTGACTAATACTGTTCCTTTTTGTGTATTGTATTGTGATGATTATGACTTTGTATATATGTGTGTGTGTGTATGATGAAAAAAAAGGAGGATTCTTGTGTACTACTCGACCGTGAATTTTTAAGCGTCTCAGAAAAATGAACACGTAATCATGTAAAATACGGGATGTAGTTGTTTCAAGTGCTAGAGGTTTTTCATTCCATGACGTAAGTCGTCTATAAGGTTAGAAAATTTGTTGGTTGGAAGATTCATTTGATATCTTTGGAAATCATCGTTGTCTACTCTCCTACCTACTATTATTCCTTCATGGATGTTGAAACAATTTTTAAGGAAAAGTTTGTTCATAATTTTTCTTCTTCTTTGGCCGCCTTTCCATCTTTCTTCCTATATATGTGTGTCTAGTATATATTTTTGTGTTAGATTATAACTGTTGTACAGATATTAAGCAGCAGAAATTTGTATATGTATGAAGTTCATACTATGAACATACAAATTACAAAATTTTGTCTATGTATTCCGTGAGAGAAGCTTTGTCTTACTCATTTAATGTGTTTACATGTATATAATATGTAACATGGAGGTAATTTGTAATTTTTTGACTAAGGAGGTGATGGCGATGGTTTGGAAAAAAAAATTTGAAGGGAAAGAAACAGAGAGAGATTTTTTTTCGGAACCACCAGCACCAGGATAAAATTAATAGCCGTCCTTGAATTTCTGATGCGTTCATAGGATTTGACAAATGAGGTTTTTTGAGAGAATAGAAGACGAAGACGGACTGGATGCTGTAAAATTTTGTAGACAAAAAAAGAAAGAAGTTGTAGTCAAAAAATGATGAACTTTTTAGTTCATTTTCATATCTTGCATTTACGGCTCAACATTTTGTTTTTCTGTCTTTGTTGTTGTTGTTATTATGTTGTGGCGTCTGCTCCATGTGCCTTGCCATTTATTCTTTTCAAGTCACACTA
Source organism: Arrhopalites spinosus (assembly GCA_034700945.1). NCBI lineage: Eukaryota > Metazoa > Arthropoda > Collembola > Symphypleona > Arrhopalitidae > Arrhopalites > Arrhopalites spinosus. Next base: position 20,247 of record JAQIVZ010000121.1, read on the forward strand.
CATACATAATATTAATATAAATGGCGTGTACATACACATAGAGATGTATATGGTGGTGCATCATTATCAGTAGGAGAGAGAGAGACAAAGTTGTCTTCACATGAAAATGCACGGAACGATGGAGAGTGAATCTCATGAAAATTTCTTTTCTTTCTTGAGTAATGATGAAAGAAAGTGAAGCCAAGATTTTTCTGAGACTCTCTCTCTCTCTATGGTGCATGTCTATAGTATTCATATGAGGGACTGGAAATTATGGATTATGGATCATTCAACTGTTTTTATCTCCATAAAGCTAAATTGAATAGTTTTAAAATTTGTATTGGTTATAATGATGCTTTTGAGTTTTTTTGTTCAAGCCCTTTTTCGTCCCGTCATTTAATATTGTTTGAGGATATTTCAATTTTAATCGAAGGCTTGGGGGTGTCATTTAAATATTCTCTCTCTCTCTCTTTTTAAAAAGTTATTACATAAATACTACTACTGCCAGAGTGAATAATGTCCATACAGTTTTAATAGTTTGGAACAAGATAAAAAATAAAATAGGACGAGATTAAATTATGAACTGTAATCATCCGTCTTTTCTATATAAGAATTTTGTAATTCTTTGATAACATGTAGTTTACCACACAGGAAGGCTTAATTAACATGTGATTTTGGTCCTCCAATTTTCTATTACTCTTGGGAAGTACAAGTATCTAACCTTTTATAATAAACTTTAATAATAAAAGAGGATTAAGGTTCAACAAGTCATTTGTCCATTTTATGCCACTGCCATTTCTGCCAAAATATAATATAATGATATTACTTTTGTTCTATGATATATTTGTACTCATGAAAACATTTTTTATTTGTTTTTTATAGATCTTTACGTCCAAAGCAGACTTGCAGCTACACACACAAATCCACATGAGAGAGGTAAGGGGGCTTTGCAAAGTGTTTTTATTTTAATGAAATATTATTATTTATCTGAAAATGACTTTTGAAAATTTTACAGTGATTTTGTTAATGATTTTTTTGAAAAACAATTTGTCTAAAGAAATATATTATTTTAAACAGGCAAAGCCTTATAAATGTTCACAATGCAGCAAAAGTTTTGCAAACAGTTCCTACCTGTCTCAACATACGAGAATTCATCTGGGTAAGTTTAAAATTTTTGGTGATTTTTTTTTCATGTATTCTGTGAGTATTGTTATATTACCTAAGTATGAATGTTTCAGTGGGATTGCTTGATATATATTATTATGAATTATGATAGGGAATAATATTAAATAAGTGTGTAGCCAATACTACTTAAAAAAATGTTCAAAAATTCTTTTTTACCTTTATATTTTTTGGCTACCAAAACCATTTTGCTCCTCTTTGCTCTTGAAAGACAAGAACTTTTTAACTGCATTTAATCATTTTTTGAGCAGCTGCTTATTACTACGCAACTTTTTTTTAAAGAAACATTTTTGCACGCAATATTTCTTGTATGGATATCATATTCAGACTACCTATAAAATAAGACAAGATTTTTTTTGTGTGTAAGTATATCTGTATTGTCCAGGTGGAAACACCCATATATTTTTTTTAAACCATCCCAACTATAATTATAAGTTGAGAGCTTCCATGTTCAAAAATTTAACGACTTGAAAATTTATAATTTTATGAGTTTTGAGTTTCTTACATGAACTTCTTATCAAGTAAAGTAGACTATTAAGGGAAAAAAGTCAAAAACTCATGTAATTGCTCAAGAGAGACATTTATGTGTTTATGTGCTTTTTTAGTCGGAAGATTGGTTATGTTAGGAACTCTCAATTTTCTTGAGTATTTACGAATAATATTTATACTAGGGAGTATCTGTAGTTGTTAAATATGAGAAAAAAAATTCTGGCGTTAATTTAAACAAGAAGGTGACTAATGAAAAAAAAGAGGCAAAACTGATTTTTCTATTTAGTATTTAGTAATATAGTGGTGGCAACGACTATTATTATTTTGTGTCGATGTTGTGTTGATTAGTACAAGGAAGGATAGGAGGTGGAGGGAACGTGAGAGGATACTATTTTTTAAAAGTATTTTTCAATGAAATCAAAATTTTATGTACTTTTTCTTCTCGAGGGTTGAAACTAAACAGTGAGTGAGGACGTCTTGAATTGGTTGCCAAAAAAGTATATATAATATATAACATGTAAGAGATACAGATAATAGAATAAATTACTAACAGAATAGAAGCAGTAGCTAGATATATACTCAAGTAAAGTAGCTTGAGTTTGAGTTTCTCTCTTTAAAAAAACCAAGTATTTAATTTTTTTCCCGTCTTTCTTTCTCACACCATATGAGACTACAGATAAGTTCCGTTTAGTTTTCTTGACGGTATTAAAATATTCCAGTTTTTTTTTCTCTCTCTAGTTTGAATGTTCATCAGAGCTTTTTTTGAGGAAGGTTTTTTAGTTGTTAAGTTGAAAGAGTTGAGCGTTTAGCTTGTCTATTATGGAAAGACGGCATGAAGATGAGATCCGAGTGCTAAGTGCACTTGTTGGAATCTCTGTGCACTTTTCCAGACTTTTTTTTTCTCCTCCAGGGTGTGAGATGCATCACCTGATTCACTCAGAAAGCCAAATAAGTTGGCAGCTCATCATATCTTTGGTGTGTGTGTTATGTAGATGGGAACAATAATGTGTATACTTGTTACTACCTGTAGTCCTGTAGTCTGTAGTCTGTAGTTGGTTGCCAACGATGAACGAATATATTAAATTTTTGTTATATATATTCTCATTTAAACTTGCTTTTTTTCCTGAATGATTCTTCCAAATTCTATACTCATATGGCATATAATGTATGTATATGCTAATAGGGACTGAGTGAGGTCATTAGGTTGAACTGTACTCTGTCTAATAGTTTTTTTTAAAAAATAGGAGTAATTACTGTCATAGTGTATAAATGATGAGTACAATGAGGAGGACTGTCTATCGTCCATTTAGTGAATGCAATTTTCTTTCTTTTACAAAGTCAATGGAAATTAATATTTATATAGTGTCTGTCTAGCCGTCGAAATATTCACGTAATGTAATGTACACACACAAAGAGAGTTTAAAGGATAATAAATGTGTAATTTCTATGCATTGACTTTTTGCTCAACAATTTAATATCTTTTCCACCACACAACCTTTCATCGTTTTTTCTATTGCTACTCGTACTGCTACTAGGTACTGATTGAGAGTAAATTAAACGTTTTGGGTTTTTTTCTTCCTCTCTTTGAGACAGAGAGAGAGAAGAGGGAGGTAAATGAAGTAGGGCTTTACTAATGAGAAGAAAAAACAGGTCATGTTTCGTATGATAATTTACTCTCTGTGTATAGTTTGGAAAGAAATTCGATTTTAAATTGGGATTGACATAAATTATGTTTTGGATATTTGATTGGAATATTAAGAGAGCACTTTTTTTTTGTATTTAAATATTTTTTTAAAAAAAGATATTGTATATTTTAAACAGTCAAAATATGTAGTTGGATATTTGTAGGTACATTTTATATATCAAGTTGAAGAATATGAGCTATTCAATGATAATAATAATAATAGCTTGAATAAACATTTGAAGTAGCCGCACAAGTATTTTTGTGTGTAGATATGCATGAGGTATTTAATAACATACTTTTACACAGTCTTTAGAACCATGGAATATTTATTTATTTATGTAAAAAAAACCATGTTATAGGATTTTTCAGTATAAGGAATAAGTATGGAGAAGAAAAAAAAATTATGACATGGAGTTAAATTTCAAGTGTGGAAAAAGATAAGACGTGTAGAAATCCAAAAAGCTTTGAATATAATACTCTCAGTCTCATTTCTCTCTCTCTCTCTTTATTCTTTGTGGTAAAATAAAGTATAATGTGAATGGAGAAAAGTAGAGGATTTTTATTAATTACAATGGTCTGAAGATGGACTATTTGTGCAGGATGTAAGATAGCCAAGTCAAAATCCTTTGACACTGACAAATGGAGAATTTATTTATGTGTGTTTATGTTAAGGGGGGGAAAAGAGACCCACTGGAGTGCTAGACGACTCGGCCTTAGTTTTACTCTTTTCTTTTTCTCTCTCTCTCATCCATGTAATATTAATACTTTGCATTTTCTAATCTCTAGTCAGATGGTGGCAATTAGTTTTTCATTCTGCCTCTTTTTGGTTCCCTGCTTTTTGGCCGACTGGGCGTTGATTCTCTCCTTCCTTTACCTTTCCTTGTGTCCATTCTGATTGTTTTAGTTTTGTGTGATGTGTGTGATTTACTAAATGTCGGTCTTGGTCAGATACAATCTAAAGGATAAAGGATGGATGGAGTTTTTTTTGTTGAAAAAAATGGGTGTAGGGATTAGGACAGTAATTACAGAGTCTTTATGCCATTTTGTTTAAAAAGTTTAAACTGAAACAATTTAACATTTCTTTATTATAAAATTTACATTTGAATTATTGTGAATGTTTAGTGCTGTATGTTGTGTAGTGGATAAAGTTGGTTCACATATAATATTATAATGAGAAATAATTATAAGGTATGGTAAATATAAAAAGAAAAGTTTTGGAGAAAGTCTATGTAGCGGGACTTAACTTTGAGGAGGATGGACTACAGTTTCATTCATAGTAAGATTGCGAGGAAAGTTTAAGGGGGGAAAAGAGCATTGAAGCATATTTGTACATTTGGAATATATTCGTTAAAATAAAAATAGTTGTTATTTTGGCATTTGAATTTATAGCCTATTAACTGTTTAAAGAGGGAAAAGAAGACTTGGGAAAAAAAGAGATATTTTGGATGTTTTTTAAGTGGGGGTGATGCATAAAATCTAGTGAGAGAGAAAGAAATTTTTGTGAGTCTGAGGTTTTAATGCTGTCTGCCAGCTAAATAAAGGCTCAAATGAATTTTGGCAATGAGCCAAAATTGATCCATGAAAAAAAACTACCAAGAATTATTCTACTTCTTGTGAAAAATAAAAGTGTGTGTGTGTGTTTTGAATGGGGAGTGTGTGTGTGTGGACTATTATTTCCTTGTATTTAGTTTTTTTTTCAGAATCATGTAAAATGAATTGAAATTTATTTATTTTTTTAATGGTTTATTTTTCTTGAAATTTTTGTAGGAATTAAACCTTATCGTTGTGAGATTTGTCAACGGAAATTCACTCAACTTTCACATCTACAGGTGATTTTTTTACAAGATTTTTTTTCTTGGTGTGAGGGATATGGGAAGAATATTGTAGTTTACGCATTTTTTAATTTTTTTTATAGCAACATATACGTACGCACACGGGTGACAAACCGTACAAATGTCGTCATCCTGGATGCAACAAGGCCTTCTCGCAACTGTCCAATCTTCAATCTCATTCCCGGTGTCATCAGGTAATTTTTCATGACAAATTTTTATATTTTGCATTTATGAATTAATACAGTAAATTTTAATAATTTTTTTTAAATTTTTTTCACAGACGGACAAACCCTACAAGTGTAATAGTTGCTACAAATGTTTCCAAGACGAAGCCTCACTCCTCGATCACATCCCAAAGGTAAGTCATTGAGTTAATTATTTTATTATGCCGCAGATTCTAGAAAAATGAATATAATTTAATTTTGGCTTTTTGTTTTATTAATTTTTTATAGCACAAGGAGTCTAAACATCTCAAGACTCATATTTGCCACTTTTGTGGAAAATCCTACACCCAGGAAACTTATCTTACAAAACACATGCAAAAGCATGCAGAAAAATCCGAGAAAAGAATGTCACGTCACAACAATAACAACAATACCAATGGCACTACCAATCATCACCAAAATAATGGTAAGTAAAAAAATGTTGACAATGTAATAAAAATTATTTGACAAAATGTCTCGTTTCATAAAATGAGGGTTGTCATAATATATTATTATAAAACATGTAACACACAAAGGTTTAAACATGTTTATATTAGAAACCGGATTTTTTTTTTGTTGAAAATCTCCTCTTTTGGCATTCTTCTTTTCTCCCAGCTTACATCATTCATTTTATTTTATTGCGTTGATTTCCTATTCAGAAAATCTGTCTGACAAGATTTTTATAAAATTATATGGTGACTGAGAAGAGCTACCAATTTTCTCTCAGTGTGATATTTATGATTATTCTTTTATAATAATTCAAAAAATTCGACGTCATCATTTATACTCGATTGTCTTACATAATATAATTGGTTTCCCAGTAATGTGCATAGTTTTTTTATTTTTTTTATTCCTTGTCATAATAATATCATGTTGGATTTAAATCTTAAAGTCTTTTATGTCTATAAAAATTTTACTAGAATAATTTGTACTTTTAACATTGTAACAAGTACGACAGCGTACGTTTATATCATAAAATGTTTATGTTTACAGATATAGCTCCTCATATAAATTCAAAGTGACTAGAAGAGTTTTGCTCCTGTTGATTCTCGTCCATATTAATTAGCTACATATATATATACGTATTACGTATACATGTTGGAGGTTTTATATTATAAGACACAAGACGTGCATGGCAGGGTGCTCGAGCTTCTTGTTCATTTTCATTTTTGATTTCTTTCTGTAGGCTGATGGATACGACTGTGCAATTCTATTGCAGATCATACACACAATGTTACAGTATATATTTTTTTCTACTCTACATTATAATATCTCTCTCTCTCTTGATATTGCTTGTTGACTACCAAGTTTGTGATACTCCCTGGAGAGTAGAGCATTGATTTCATTTGATGTGATTTGATTTGAGTCGCCCTATCCTATCTCATCTTCTACTTGATGCTGATGTTTGCCTCCTCATAAAAACTTGATTTGTAGATTTTCTACTTAATCGAGAAACGCTTTTTGAGTTTTATCTCGTTCTATCTCTTTAGTACATTGTGTCTTACAATCTGCAACTGTACTGTCTGTAAAAGTAGACTGTTACAAATTTTTTTCTCTCTCTTTTTCTTCGACTATAGTTTTGCTGTTTCTTTTCTCTCAAATTTTTTTTTGTGTCTTGCTTTCTTGTTCTCTATTAAATTTCCTTACGGTGGGCTCTTAATTGAATTGAATATTCATTAGACAGTGTGTGTAGAGACAATAAAGGAAGACTGAAATTGTATGCAAAGGCATTGTGATTGCCTCATGGAAAAAGAGCATTAAAGTGTACACATTGTACAGACAGTACATTGTACATATGTATGAGTATTGAGGGAGAATTATTCTATGCTGAGGCTCGTTGGCAGGCAGTCTCAGCACGTGAAATAATAAAAAAAATAGGAGCATGTGATTCATGTACTGCATGCCTAATGTATTATCGTTCCCTTTGATTATGATTTTATTCAGTCACTCCGATTGATTGCCTTGATTTAATTTCTTTGAAGAATCAAAAAGTTGAACTTGATTTTTTTTCTCTCTCTCTCTTGTTGTATTTATTCTAGTCATTTATCCTCATATATATTTTATTTTCCTCTTTGTAACAATGTAGTTAAGTTATACATTAAAGTTAAACTGAGTTCTCGGTACTGTTAAGTAGTAGTAGTATCTGTATGTAGTAGTAGTAGTTTTGAACAATAAAAACAACTCATTTACATGTCACAACAAGAAATGAGATAGAAACTTTGAACATGGTGGAGAGATGAAGATAATTTATAGTGTATGTAATATTATTATTATAGTGTCTGTTTTTTCCAGTTATACTACATTTAATCTTGTAGAAACAAATGATTGTCATGTGAAATTTTAATGACCAATGATTTTACCGGAAATTTTTATTTGTGTGTGTGTCCTAAGTGAAGAAGATAGATAGAGAGACCTTGTTTTTTGGGGGAACGATTAATGGAATAATAGGAACAGAAGCATTAAAAGTCACATAATAGGTTTGTTATGTAGTATGATTTCCATATAAAATAATCATACTATTATTATTGCATTCATCATCTACCAGTATATTTTCTGTATATTTTATTAGATACTAGCACCATGTGTTTGATTTGAATTTGTACACGATGATCATTCTTCTTCTTCTTGTCTCTCTCTCCACTTTATCCATCACCTTGCCATTCAACAGTAGTAGTAATTTTAATAGTCAATAATGTTTCAAGGTCATCTTGCGAATTGTAGGAACGATGACTATTATTATTCTCTCTCTCTTCCTATAATTGCACATTGTATAAGCAGACAGCTTTGTTCATTGGTTACTTGCAAGAATTAACACACACACACAGTACACCTAGCTGTAGGCTAAACATGACAATTACAATGAGATATCTCATGCTGTTTGAGGGCTCTCTCTCTCTTTAAGTATAAAGTACGTCTGTCGCTTCCTTCTTTACGACGTATCGATCAATAATTAATTCTTCATCACTGTCCTTTTTTCCCCTTCAATTTTGTGTATGAATTTTAGATGAAACAAAAACTTGTAATATGGAGTACTTCAATTTGCTCGTCGTGTCTTTAATGACTAGATAGAGTGTATTATGTACACTGTACACTTTTCTCTAGTTTTTTAATACATGTAACACACATACACAGGCTGAAGGTTTTAGTCCTAATTGCTCATATTTAATAAATGTGTAAGTTACATGTGTTTTTTAAGGAGAAAAAAAATCAACAATTATATCAACTGTATGGATTTATTAAGGTTTTGTGGGTTACAATGACTAAACTAATTAGAGATCATGACTTTCCTTAATAACCATTTTACATGCTATTGCCATTATTAAAAAGTATGGAGTTATGAAGGAGAGAGAGGGAAAAAAATTGGGAATAATGAATTTGAGGGTTTGAATTGGAAGTTGCAATCTTTTATTACTCTTTTTTTACTCAATCATTTATCCTTAGTTGTGGATGAGGAGAGAGACAAGAGATTTTTGTTGTTTTGCAATATTATTATTGTATTAGAGAGTCGTGAATGAGGCTTACGTAATTCTCTTTTGATTCAAAGTAAAAATTTTCAAGGTTTTTTTTCCTTTTAGGAATTTTATGTTAGTCTTTGATAGATTGTGGTAATGAGAATGAGACAGGGGCAATTTTATGCCTTATAATGTGTAGAGAGAGAGAGGTATATTTACAAGAAAATTTTTCCAAACCGGAAATGCCATTCTGAGCTGATGATTAATTTACTTGGCAAATTTATTTATGATCTTGTCAAGAGGAAAAGAACCATAGGGTGTCTCTCTCTCTCTGTCGTTGTCTTTATGTAGTTTCATTGAGATGATTATGGTTCTGGTTTTTAGATACAATAAATTTTAAAGAATGTAGAGTGTTGTTGACGAATTGCTCAAGACTGAGATTATTGTGGTGGAAAAATCAATAATTTATAAACTTTGTTGTGATGTAATCATTAATTTTTTTTCTGTCTCTCTTGTGTTCTTTGTAGGAACAAGCAACAACTCCAATCCACAATCTCACCAATCCGTGAACAACAACAATCACCAAAATTCAAACGCAAATAATGTGTTGGGAAGTCCAGATTTGTACTGGAAATCGGTAATTATATTTGATGAAAAATATGAGAGAACAAATTGATGAAGATTATTGTATTTTTATAAAATGAATTTTAAAATTTTCTTTAGGACATTGGTGAGGGAAGTCCACCGTCCATGTGCTTGCCAGCAGGTGGGCAAGGAACACTTTTGGGTAAATTTAATTTGTATTTATTTATAAACTTTATGATTGACTAAATATTTTTATTTAGTGTTTAGCTCAAAAAATTTAATTGTCATTTGTCAATCCTAATTTTATGAATTTTTTTTACTTGTAGGTCGCCAGGGAAGTGAAGGACCTGATGACCTCCGTGTGAATAATTTGGGTCAGCATCATCCAATTAATTGTACGTACCAATACCATTTAAAGTATTTGATTGTGTGAAATTTAATTAAAATCTTAATTTGTTGTAATGTAAACAATTAATTAATTATGTTACAGCCGAAGCAAATGGGCCAACTAATCCCTACGATGCTCTGGCTAATGTAATTGCGTCATCCAAGACAAGTGCAAGTGCTTTCACACCTATTCAAACGGTATTTTTTAATAATGTAAATAATAATCAATTTCTATAATAATTCTGAATTTTTTTCTATTCATTTGATATTACCATTTTTCTTGGATTATGAGACTGGAAATTAATTAATTTTTTTAAATTAAATAGAGTGCAATGCTCCAAATCCCCGCCAATATGGGGTCAGGCGGTGCACCTGGAAGATCCTACTTGCCCTATGAACCTTTGTCATTCTCTAAATCCAGCCACCATCATCAAATGTCAGCGATGGACATGAAATCATCACCCTCAAACGCATTTCCCAATCAGCTCATCTCTCTACATCAAATCCGAAATTACGCTCATCAACCATCCATGACACCCGAGCATTTACTAGGACTCAAAGATAAATAGAGTTATAAAACAAAGCAAAAGAGAAAAAAAATGAAAACTTTTTGAATCTTTAAATTCTTTTTTTTTCTTCTCTCTCAAGATACAGCAAAATTTTCACAAAATAATAAATGATAAAAGTCTACAGATGGACAAAGAAAGTTAAACTTTAAAAATGGAGAAAGCAAATGTCCAAATATAAATTTAGAAAAAATAGTTTTACAGTTAACTGTATTATGTTATTAATCTACTAAAATTAATAAGAGATTACAAAATACTTATGATTTTAAAAAAACTGTAAAATCAAAACAAAATATAGAAAAAAAATGTAATTTCAAATTTCTAAGGAATGGAAAAAAATGGTAAAACATGATTTTTTTAATGGGACAAAAAAGAAACAAACGCCTATAAATATATATACGAGCGTCCTTTAGTGCTAATTTTTTTTAGTTTTGATGGTTTGAAACAAACAAAGTTATGCCCAATAGAATTGAATGATGAAATTACTAAGTAATAATATTCAATTTATTAAACTATACATACAATACATATATATTAATAATTATTATTATAACTATATTATTATTAAATAATATATAAAACAGCTACAACAAAGATGATAGCTAAATGTAGGAATGAATTCTTTTTTTTAAAAAAAAGAATCTTGTACAGAATTGTAAATATTAAACTACTATTATTATTATTGCCTGTACATTGTACGTATTTAGAGAAATTAGTTAAGAGTTAAATATATTATTAATGAAAGTACTATTTACTGCAACGATCATTGTTATAATCATAAGAAAAAAAAGATATTTCTTCTCTTCTTGTTAAACTCTCTGTAGTCGTACCTAGGAGGATTTTTTCGAGACGTCTCAAAATAAAACGTCAAAATACCCCCCAATTATTATTAAAAAAACAAGCAAAGAATAATCTCTTTGTAAAAGTTAAAAAAAGGTTAAAGATGTAAAATGGAAACTATTTGAGAAATTATTAGCTTTAATTTTTTCGTATTCGTATATCTAAAATAATTAATATATGTCTTACGATGACGCTATACTCTCATTATATATACTCTTAGAGAAAAACTTTTGTCTTTTCGTTTGCCTGTTTAGATTTTTTCAGTTTTTACTTTTAATATTAAAATTAGTATCCATTTTTTTTGATTCAGAAAGTTTTTTTTTTGAACAAATAAACTATTAAGAAAAATTAAGGTCATTAGAGATTTTTTGTAATAATTAGGGAAAGAAAATAACTAAGTCTAAGTTAATTAATTAATTTTTTTCTTGATCAACTCTTGTTAAAGTGAGAGTGAAAAAAATATTATTTTCAACAAAACGAAACCAAGAATAACATAACCAAAAAGACTTTATTGTAAAAATGGACATGACATCCCCGGTTTAGTTTCAAAGAAGAAAAAAATGAAACTTTAAATACTGTATTATTATTATTTGAAAACTAGTTTCATTTATTATTAATTAATTATTGTTTATGAATAACGATGATTCGTATGATTTTTTTTGTATGTTTTTTTTTGTTTGTGTTGGTTGAAAAACTACAATGTTGTATGTTTTTTTAGCCAATTTTAAAAAGTTTTTTTTGTGAATTATTCGTATTAATGATATTTGTAGCTTTACATTGTTTATTTAATCTGAACGGAGATTATATATATATATGAATATATACCTACTTATATATTATTATAGTAGACGTATACATACAGTTTGTGTGTGTGTATGACCAAATGATGATGAAGGAAGGAAGTTACAATTTATCACACAAATTAATCATATTTGCTACAATTTTACTCAATACATATTAATTATTATAAAAATATACATATTTACATACACTACTACTACTACATACTACTATATATATCAATACGTACATTTTACCGTGTGATTTATTTTTTAATTAATTTAGCAGAGTATTCTAAGATTTTTTTTTTTGAATTTAATTTCTCAATGTAGTGATTTTTGTTTTTAGTCTTTATTAGAGACTAAAAAAATTCTTTTGTTTTTTTGGTTTATTTAATTTCATACAAGTATGAAAGGTACTACTACTACTGGTTTCAAATGTAGGAATGACTGTTAGAAAATTTCTCCTAATGAGAATTAATTTACTTTTACAAACTTATTATTATATTTAAAAAAAGAAAATGATGGTTTGTTTTTTCAAGTGTGTGTATTGTTTATGGTCAACCTTTAAAGTATTTTCTAAAAAAACTAAATATTATACGACGATTATGCAGTATAATTAATAAGGTGTGTTAATTGAAGCATGGTATTATAATTAAAAACTTGTTGATTGATTGTTTCTCATCATGTTTGTTGTTGACTGTTATACAATTAGTTTGTAGAGAGAAAAAAAATACATTGGTTATATGGGATTTGTTTGGGGGGTACAAAATACAAAGAGATTTGTATCTTACAATCTGTAGAGTAAAATATATCTAATAATAAATAAAAATAAAATTGTAATTTAGACTTTTAAAATTATATAAAAAATTTAAATTGTATTTTGTCCAGTTTTCACAACACAGAGAAAAAAGAATTTTTAATCCCCTCGAATGTCAAGAGTAGTAATTAATGGGCACTTTATTGTGAGGAAAGAGAAAAGTTTTTTAAAAAGAAAATGGTGGTGTACAACTTAATTTGTGACAATTGTATGTACAGCGGTCAGTTGATTCTTAAATAAATGATACAAAGAAAAAAAAAATGTCATTAAGAAAGTGTGTGATTAGACTATTTTAAATACGAAACAGTTTTAAAAGAAAAAGAATGATAGATATGTTTAAAAAGAAATCAAATTGTAATTGTAATCTTAAGATAGAAAAAACAACAAAATGTTGAAACTTGAATTCAAAGGGAAAAAAAGTTCATTGATAGTTTTTAAGAAATTACAAAAAGAAAAAATGGTGCGTTATAAAATACTACTAAAAAACAGTTAGATAAAAGTAATAATAGAGCTAGTAAAACAAAAAATATTAAAGGATATTGATTACAGATTATTGTTAAAACTTTAAATCTTTTTTTTGTAATAATCTACATCTGTATCGCATTACTAAATACTAAATAGTACGTAGGATGATTTTTTGTGTTTTTTTTTAAATTGAAAATTTTGTTTTTGTACGCTTGTTGTTCTTAATGAATGAAAGAATTCTATACTTTCTATTAAATAAATAAAAATACTGTATTACAAATATTAAATAAGTAATATTTTTCCGTTCCCTTCAAATTGTATACTAAAACAATTTAGAAAGATTGTGAGTGATTTGATTTTAGTCTCTCTCTACCTGTCGAATAGGTAAAATGAATAGGGAATAGATTGCAAGAAATATTTAAAACATATTTTTCTCATCTGTCATCGCTTTCAATGGATGTACTAAATTAAATTAGAATTTAGTAGTCGTTTTTTGCATTTAATAAACCAAAGTACTTTTTTGTCGTCTCTTCCATCTGGATAGGATGCTCTGCTCAGAATCGAAAAAAAAAATAAGAATAAAGCCAAAGGAATACATGATAGGAAATAAAGAAAAAACTATATAGCAATAATGTGTGGACAGATTCAAGTCTAGTTAAAAAAATAGATAAATTTTTTGAAAGAAAAAAACCACATTTTATGCTCTAGGTACTATTTTACAAAAACATAAAAAAATGTTTTCTATAAAATAATGGACCATTTTTGATACAAAATTTAGGCAACTTGTTGTTGTTGTGGGTGTGACTAGATTTTTGCATGTTTTGTGGGTGGATATTTTAAATATGAAAAAAATCAAAGACTGGTTTGACGTAATGTGAGAGTTGATCCAATTTGAAATCAAAATTGAATTATTTTACCGTTTTATAGTAGTTCATGTGTGTTTTTTCTGAGTGGTTTATATTTTTTGGGCTTTCTATTTAATTTCTTTTAGTTCATTTTCATTTTTATATTTTCATTTTGTTGACTACATTTTGACAAGAATAATTCCTGCAACTCTGTCTGAATTTTTTTTTGCTCTTATTTAAAATACTCATTTTTTAACTGCTACGCATTTTAATTCCTCTGCCCCTTGTCTCCCTCTTCAAGTCATTTGTTTTTGTCACATAAATTATTTTTATATGTTTATAAGCTTTACACAAAAAAGGAAAAAGGTTTTTTTAAGTTACTCCTGTGAAAGGTGATTTTTTTGTTACTTTTCCAGTTTTTTTTGCTATATCCATTTTTGCATTTAGTTTTAAAGAATACTCATTTTTTTGCACACGCTGTTGTTTTTTGCATACATTTACATACAAAACCAAAGCAGAGGACCCAAAGTTATTTTTTACGACTAACTACCTAGTTAGTTGTTTTTTTGAAATGGTGTAGTTAGTAGTTTGTACAAATTTAAGAGCATTTAAAGAGTCATTTTCATTGAATCGGTAAAATACTTACAGAAAAACATGCCAAAAAATGAATATTTGCAAGAGACAGTTTTAAAAAAATATTTTGAATGCAAATCTTAATGCTACATTAATAATATTTCTGACAAATATGCAAGCTATGAAATAGTAAATTTTTTACAGAAAATTAATATCATTTTCTACTTAAAATAAATGGCAATTAGTACAGAAACAGCAGCTCAGTTAAAGATAGGATTAAAAAGCAGTTAGCGATATTTAAACTACGAAGGCTGGAATTTTTCTTTATTTTAAATGAATCTTTTGCATAAATCATTTGTGATTATTTTTTAAAAATTAATTGTGTGTGCTTGCTTTTTTGTTCCCTCATGTCTCTTGAAGTTAGTAATAATAATGATTATCACAAGAGTGTTTAGTACTTTGAAACAATTGTAATACTGCCCACAGCTCCATCCTCCATCCAGTGTCTCCTCTTTTTTTAATGAAATGCTAATTATTCTACTGTAATTTTCACCTTGTAGTCATTTTAATTATGACCGGTTAGTACATTTATAAGTTAATTGGTTTTTTTGCTTCTTTCAAGTGTGAGATCATCTTAAGGATTATTATATCAAGTTTTGATAAATATAAGAAGATACAATAGTATATATAAAAAAAGTTGATTTAAATTTAATGTTTCTTGAATTTTAATAAGAGTGTACATTTTTTGTATGATGAGTTGTTGTTTGCTGCTATAATAATATTTAAATTTAATGTAATTTAAGACGTTTATTATTCAATTTGTTGATTGTTGACTTGAGTTGTTCTAAAAAGGAAAGAGAAAAGAATTGTTTACATGAAAAAAGTGACTTTGTAAAATAATCAGATGTTTCTTGAACATTTTAAGTTTTTTTTAATTATTGTAAATGTATTACATTTTGTATTCTATGTGTACATTTTACTCATAAAAAAAATATAATTTTTAAATGTGAGTATCAAATGGTTTTATGGGTCCAATTTTAATTGTAAGAGTTTACTGATAATGCACATTTTTTAAAAAATCAGCATTCAGTCTTTTCTTTGTTCAACTCAGAATTTTTTGAATTTTTTCCTTCTCTTAAAAATTCTTGTCTCCATTTTTGATGGGTAGGTATGTCATGTACACTTGTCTTTATTGAAATCCCTTCAGGTTTTCATCTTTCAAATTAACAATTGATGCTTGTCATCATAAGTTGTTCTCCCCTCTCTCTCTCTTCATAAAGGATTAACTCATGAGTACAATTTTAACAAGGTTCCTCATTAAACTTTTGAGGTAAACTTTTGTCTAAGCCGATTATACATAACAGTTTTGCCAAGTACTTGAACATACAAATCCCCCCTCCCCTTTCTTCTCTTCCAAAAAAATAGTACAGATACTTAGCTACAAACTCAACAAAAGGAGAGATAAAGTTAAGAGATAAAGCTTTAAGTTTATTTTGTGTTGTATTTTCTATCCTCTGTCTTCTATTTTCTAACTTCCATTTGATGTTTTCCATAAATACAAAATTAATTTCTATTTCTGAGTCTAGACAAAAAAAGATTTACTAAAATTGTCTACATTATTTTTTAGTTAATGAATGTCTTGCAATTTTTTATTGATTGATAATCGATTTGATTAGGTGAATGTAATTTCTTCCAATTTTTTTTCATCATGTACATATTTAGTAAAACGTCTATTTATTTGCATGACCATTTATCCTATTAAATAAAATATATGAAGCGAGAGAGAGAGAGAATAAAAGTTAATTTGTGTGTATTTAATTTAATTTTATTTGTCTTTTTGTGAATATTTCAGGTATTTTTAATTAAAATAAATATACAAATACGTTTATTTAAGAATAAAATTCTCATTTTAATAGAGACTACCACCTAGACGTAATAATTATTATACAAAAATGAAAATAAAATATAAATATAATACTAAAGGACGAGGAAAATGTTGAGAGGCAAAGCTTTACAAAAGTAATCCTATGATGAGGATTATTTCTTTATTAAATATTTTAAAAAAATAATTACAATTTATTTGTTATTTAATTTAAGAATTTAAGTGGTTACATATAAAAAAAAGTTGTATCTGTAGTGCTAGAAAGTCACCTTCATGAATGATAATCCTAAAACAATTAAATAAAAAATCTTTAAAAAAAAAGATTTATTTGTTCCCCCGCTCCCCTTCTCTGTATAGTGATACAAAGGAACCAGAAGGAGAACGAAAAAATGTTTAAAAAAGTGGCTGGGCACTCAAGCCGTGTACTATAAAAAAAGGAAATAAATAGAAATGCTACAAAATAGTATAAAAAAATAAGTAAAAATGGAATGGTTGACTGAGTAATTGTAAAAGTTTTTAATTAAAAGTACGAATCCCTACGCGAGTCAGTCTGTGTTTTTTTGGTTTGACTTTTTTTTCAACCCATACTAAAAAATAATTATAAAAATTTAGTCTATAGTTTAATATAGGCAGTTGGTACAGTAAAAATGTTAAATAGTTAAATAATAATTAATTAGTAAAAAAATGATGTTTGTGTAGCTGCTACGTATTATACAAAAAGAAGAAGTAAAACTCAACTCGTTTTACGAAATAAAAAAGTACAGTCTACAGACAAGAGAGAGATGCCTAAGGTTTTTTCTATAAATATAAAAAAAATTAATTATTAAGACGGTATGAAACTATAATAAATAATAATTAATTTAGAGATTAAAATTAAAGATGAAATGTGAAGTGCATGGCTTTCTCATTTTAAAAAAATGATGATCAATTATACTATTAACTATATATATATTATACAGATATACATACAAATATAAATAATGATTACGAGCAGTAATTAATAATAATAAATATTATAACTGATGATACTCAAAATCTATTTTATTATCGTTCTATCCAGCACTTTATTTCAACATATTTAACATTCTAAAATGGCAAAACATTTCATTTGGTTAATTGGTAATTACAGTATATTTCATATTCAATGTAGTAAAAAAAATTATTTTACACATTTTGGGCTATAACATTTGCTAATCAGGAGAAAATCATAATTAAATTGTGAAAATTAAATTGTAGTTGCCCCTCATCAAAGGAAGGAAATGGACAAGCTGGAGAGAGAGAGAGAAGAGTTTAAGATATGGAAATGTAGGAAGGATAGAATTAATGAAGAAACTTGAGACCGAAGAGTTTCCTTCTCTTAATAATTTTCCATGAGAGAGAGAGAGAGAAGATTCTTCTATAGACTTTGTTTTAGGACTTTCTTTACAAGTTTTGTGTTTGCATATTACAGAGAGAGAGAGAATATTTTACTGATGATAGTTAAAACTTGAAGATTCTATATTTTATAGATTTCTCCTTGTACGTGTACTAAGGAAGCCGTCCCAAAAAGGGAAAACATAACAACGCAATTTGAATCTAATAAGGGACTTGAGGGAATTTGAATAAAGTTACTAATGTATTCCCTCTCTCTCTCTCCTTTTCCTTTAAAACTTGAACGCCCTACTAAAATTGGAGAAAGAGACAAGTGTGTGTGTGAAGGTCTAAAAACTTTCTCTGGATGGTGGTGATGGTGGTCCTTTTAGACGTTTAGATTTTATTGAAAGTATTATTATTTACTTTTCTCAGTCTTCATGAAAACTCTTGTACTATTTTCTCTTTTAGTTTCTCTACAGATATCACACGAGAAAAGGAGAAATGTAGTTGTCAGTTTTTAGTGATTTGTATAGTATTCCCCTTTGGGCAAAGTATTTACTTTATTTTCAACATATGTAAGGAAGAGGAGAAAGAGGGGGGCGTATATTTATAGAGAGAGAGAAAATGGTTGAATAAAATAGAAAGAGAGTAAAATACAGATAGGTATTTATTTTGAAATCCTTGCAAGTTTTAATACTCAAAAGCTTTTATCCCTCCTCCACATTCATTTTCCTCTTTCAAGAGTTTTCCCCTGTAGAAAGTTACTCTCTCTTTTTGTACAGATACGAAAAGTATAAGCCTAAGCACCTCAGTAACATTTAGTACTTTCACTTAGAAATGTAAATGAGTTCTTCTTCTTCTTCTACTTCTTACGGGAAGAATAAAGAGGAGGGAAATTTACGACGACTGGATTCTACACTTCAAAGGCTTATCAACCTCTCTCTCTCTCTCTCTCTCTCTGTAGAATTCATTATAAAAGACAGGGAAGCCTTTTCTCTCTCTCTCTCTCATGGGCAATCTACATATTAAAAGAAAGTTGTGTGTGTACCCAGTGAATGAAAGACATTTTCCATTTTCCTTTTCTCTCAAAAGTTTTCCCTAGTCTTAAAGTTTTAGTCTGTCCCCCATTACTAATTTATTTTCTCTCTCTCTCTCTCTCTTCCACTCACATGGAAATAAAATGAAAAGCCTTCCAAAACTTGTTCTTTAGTTTGTTTTCATCTCTTAGAAGAAATTTTCTATGAGACTATAAAATCTTTCAAAATGTATAGACCTCCACCACACCATTCATCATCCTTGATGTTAAAAGGATAGTAAAGAAAAGGACAAGAATCATAAAAAAAATTCTTTTCACTTTTCACTTGGAGAGAAAACAAAGTTGAAGGATGGTACAGACAAATCCTTGTAAGTTTAACATTCCCCATAATTCATTCCATGTTTTATATGTACAGAGTACAGAGAGAGAGAGAGTAATATAAATTCTGACAAGGAAGTGTGGCAGGGATATAAAATGGGAGCATTTATAGAAGAGACGAAGAAAGAGAGAGAGAGAGAAAGAGAGATAATGAAAATTGAAAAGTCCTTTTACGAATTCCTCTTCACATTATTTGTTGAGAAAATTAATGAAAGACTCTCTCTCTCTCTCTCTCTCTTCGTGTGTGTGTGGTGTACAAGTTGAAAGGAGGAAGATGGAAAGGAAGGAAAAGGAGATGAACAAAATAGAAGTTTTATCGATTGGGAGGCGGGGCATCATCAAACTTCTCTCTTTTCTCTCTGACATTTGCATATTTTCCGCCGAGAAGAGAATTTAAGGAGTTTTCTCTCTTTTGCTCCTGCTTGTCTTCCAGACTCGGCAGTAGAAGAACCGTACAAGAGAAAACCCAACCTTCTCTCCTCCATTTTAAATTCCTTCTCTTTCTCTCTCTCTCTCTCTTTCTGACATAGACAAAATGGAGTTCTCCCCCCTTTTTGCATTTCTTCTCTTTTAGAAATCATTTTTTTGAATGTTTTCTACATGATGAAAAATTCTTTAAATTTTTTTTTAATTTTTCAGGGAGGGGAGGAGGAGGAGGGGAAGAGACGATTGGATGATTTTTTTGGTAGTACAGATGATTATGTAAATGATATTATTTATTTGGTGTAATACTAAACAAAAGTCTCTCCTCTCTTTCACTTTGTGGACCACAAGAGAAAAGAGGGAAAGTAAAAGATGAGTTATGACGCTTTCCGATTACTTAATAAATGTGTGCTGGTGTTTATCCTTTGAAACACATGAGGATGGAGGAATGAGAATATAGCGATAAGTCTAACCAGAAGGAAAACCAGCGGGCTACTTATTTACGCATTCGTGGTATCCCTCTCTCTCTCTTTTAGTATATACTGAGCTAATCTATGATGAGGCTACTCTCACACTCTCTCTCTTGTTTTTGGTAAATTTAATAATATCAAATTTACATTCAAACTTACCACCACCCACCTAGTCTTATTTACTAAGCTAAACCCCCCCGTTTCTCTCATAATCTAAAATACTTGACTCAATTCTAGTCACTTTTTTATATTCATCAACTTTTTTATCTTTTTTTTTTAAATTTTTAATTCTCAAAAAAATTAATTTCTTTTTTTTGTCAATATGTACGTTCAAACATTTTAGGCCAAAAAAAGTTTTTTAATTTTAAGAAAATTTCTTGACTTGTTTTGACAAGTGAGAGACTAGTTAGGTAATTATAATTTAAAATGTTATCGACTGAGAACAGACGACTTTGTAGGGATGCTACGTAAAGAATAAATTCAATTTGTGTTGACTTTAATTTAGAATCCTATCAATATGCATAGAAGCCATTGTAAAATTTCCTTGTAGAATTACAAATTGAAATTTCCATGATAAGATTTCCCTCCCCACTCAAGATCTCATACGACAAAAGAAAACCCAAGAGAAAGAGAGACAAAAACTATTGAGAAATGAAGTAAAGTCATTAAAATTTATGAATTGAAAGAAAATTACGTCTACTGGTTTAACTATGTACATAAGTATATATTATATGCAAATAAGTACAGACAAAAGTTTTAATTGTAAAATGGCTCCTTTTTTAGTACTTTCAAATTTGTAGACTTTCCTTTGCATATCTAAAAAAGAATAAATTTTCTACGAGAGGAAAAGATGGAACATAAAATAGCTGTTTTTACTGACTGTGACAAGTCAAGGGAAAAGAGAGTCAAGTTAATGGTTGATGGTTCATGCATGATGTTGTAAGAGAGAGAGAGAGAGAGAGGAAGGAAAATGTAATTAAGCTCTACACTTTCATTTGAGGAGGGAAAGTGACTCTGTAGGTTTTTACATGTGAGACAGATTGAAAGAGAAAATAAGAAAAGAGCGGGAGGATGTATAGACAATTACACCAAGTTTTAAAGTCCAAATTCAACCAAGGAAAACATCAAGTTGAGCGTAAAAGGGGAAAAAGAAGAATATCAAGAGAAATTTCCCCTACGAGTAATAATAAAATTCAAAATCAAAATCACATTTACAACCATGTAAGTCTTATGTACACACATCCTCTCTCTGTACATTTATGAGCGGGTTGGGACTTTGAACAAAATATATATCGTGTGTGTATGTGTAGGTACCTACATATTTTCTTTTCCTTCCTTGACAAGTTCACTGCCGTGACGTGGTGTCACCCTCCAAGGCAATTTATCGACTTAATTAAAAGTCTCGTACTATTTCTACATACTCCACATTTGTATTCTTCCAAAATAACATTCTCTTTCTTTGTCAAGATGGAAATTTCTCAGACTTTAATCTCATCTAATCCCACTCTCACAAACATCCTCCTTTTTCAACTCTTCCATTTACATTTTACGGGGGAAGCTAAAAAAGGGGAAATTTAATGTACTATTTTTGTCTATAAAATTTCGAATAAAATGCCTAACTTCATTTTTCAAAGAGAAGAGCAAGGGGAAGAACATTTTGATGCGTCTACGACCAAATTAAAAGATTTCAAATAGCGGGACTATTTTTCGAGCAATAAAACATGGATGAAAAATAGTTTATTGCATTACATCAATAATTAAATTATTTTCAAGTACGTGATACAGATGACAATATTTACAGTAAATTTCTAACAATTTTTTTATAGATCATTAATTGTACAGCACACAAATACCCGTGCGCCCTTGAAGGGCTACAAAAATACGTTTATTTCTTGTGATTGTCAGGAATTTATAAAAACCATATGGCACAAATATAGAGTAAGATAAAAATAATTTATATTATTTTTCTTCCTATTCAAATTAATCTTCTTATTTCACTTCCACTCGTACACGGCATCACTCTTGTTAGTAATTTTTTACAGAGAGTTGTCTAAATTCCCTAAGAAATAATCCCCCAAAATAATTGTCTGTTGAATAAAGCACGAGAAAGCGGCTTAGAAAATGAAGAGTCAAAAGAGGGAGAAAAGATGAAGATAATGAAGATGAAGAAGAATCAAAATACAAAACCTCTTGCAACCATTCTCTACAGATACAGACAACAACGAGGTTCACATCACAAGGTGATTGAGACAGTAATTCTCACCTTGTGATCTATCATTATCTATTATTCCTCTCATTATAAAACCATACAGCACCCTCATTATCTCGCCCATCATAATCCATCCAGTCTCGTGGCATGGCACGTGGATCTTCTTCATCTCGTCTCTCATTTATTTTATATGCACTTCAATCTTTTGTACTACACTCGTACTTGAATCAGTTAGGGAGGAGAGGGGGGGGGGTTATTACTGTTACAAGATGAAACCAAGACAAAAAAAATTAAAATGCCTTTAGTCATTCTATAATTATTATTGATCTAAATATTTTATCGCCTTCATCTTAAACATGAATCCCTTGACATGACTCGCGTAAAGAGAAAGAAATTGTTAAAAATAATTTTTAAAATAATGCAAGATCATCTCGCATGCCATAAGGCCCCAAAAATAATACATCACCATCACAAGTTTCTATTTAATTTCTTGAATTCTTTGTGATATTTAAAATTCTTCGTATAATTTCTTCGTAAATAAAATTAAAAAATAAAGTTTTCAACTCAAAAAGCCTGTAAAAATTTTTTGTATTGTACAAAAGACTAAAATCTCCTGTATTGTAAATTACAAAAGAGAGAGAGAGAGAGATGGATTAGATGGTCTCTGATTTGGCAAAGACGAGGGGGCTAGAGGCAGAAAATAAATGGAAAGGAAAAAGGAGAGAAAGAGGGAAGGAAACTTTGAGTGGTGGAATAAGAAAAACAATTAGTGGAGACTTAAGCTGGGAAATTAATTAGTTTAGTCGTTCTCCTGCCTTGCATTGTAATTCGTGTATGTGTGTGCAATGTTTTTACTTGAAGATTTATGGAGATCCACCATGAGAAATGCGCCTTGCATTATTATCAGATTTGATTTATTAGCCTTTCTCTTGTGGATTTAAATCATTTGACTTGACTCTCCCAGAGTTTCACTCAGAATACTAAACTATGCACACACACACACTTTTATACAATTCTTCTCTAACTAAAAGTTGTTTTCCTTTTCAAACAGCCAAAATTTTGGGACTATCTAAGAGCCTAATCTCCCACACAAAGATTTTCTCTTTTGTTAAAGACAGAGAGAGAGACAATCATTGTTATTTATAAATTTTGCTTTTTAGAACGTCAGTTGTTGGATATTCTAATAAGTCTAAATTTTTTAGTAAATATTAAAAACATTTAATAAGAATTAAAAAAATATTCATTTTTTTGAAAATCCATATAGCATGATATGATGATATTGAAGTAAAGGGAAAGGGACAAAAAAAATTGAAAAAAATAAGGAAAGGGCCCACACGGAGATTTTTTTTGTTAAAAAAAATAATTCATTCTTGTAAACTAGACGGTGGACACGCCCCTTCTTCACACCTTGAGCTCCATTTCCTTTGTTGTCTTGTTTGACTCCACAGCATGCTGTCCCTTCTAAACTGACATTTAAATTGCTGGTTTTAGCCCCAACTTCCCAACCCAAAAAAAAATAACAAAAACTTGACCGTTGTACCTATATGGTTTCCCCATTTGAGTTTGTACTCACACCACTCAAATGTGAGCAGTCAACAGTTAAAATGTCTCATTTTTTTAGACATGACGGAAGCAACTATTTAGCCCATATATTTTTATGCACTAAAATCTTAATAAAAATAGCACATCTTTTTTTACATAATTTATTTTTATTTAAAAATTTAATCTCAAGACGAGACAAGTTATGAACTGTGATACATGTGGGAGGAGTTAGAAAAAAATTAAATAATTTACTCTTTCCTATAATTTCAATTAATTATCATAAAATATTCTAAAAAATTATTATTTTTAACTAAAGTAATACATTTAATAATAGAAATTTCATGCTGAAAATGTGGAGCGAGGATTAGAATGAAAATATGTCAAATAATTCTTGAGTCTTATTCAAACTCCAATTCATTAATGTTACGCCGCGTAACTTACGCGTACATCTTGCCTTGTTTGGGCATGAGAGTGAGAGTATGAGAGAAAAATGAATCTCAGCGTGAGAAAGAGTTGAAATTTGAATAGAACTTAAAAGAATAATTCTCAACCCTCCTGTTCAACGACAAGTTGAACAATTATTTTTATTTTTTCAAGGTAGAAACTGGTTTTTCACCATACGATCCACCAATTCTTCTTCTCTCTCTCTCTCTCTCTCGTCTCTTACTCTTAACCGATGATGATCAATCCAGTAGTGTACTCCACAATAAATTATCCTTGATGAGCTACCGTAAATTTTTGTCCATTTGTCTCATATTAAAACATTTACTTAACTTAGCTATATCCTCTCTGTAGTAATACTATACTTGGGGACGATAAAAGCAACATGGCGGCCTCCCCTCACATTCAACTTTCCATACAATTTCTTTTTAATTTTTTTTTGTACAAAGTTGGATGATGAAAAATTGTCATTTTTATATCTTTTGTTCACAAAGTATGGGTATAAAGTACAGGATATGTTTACAAGGGTGGAATTTTTCATTCAACTTTTTTTATTAAAAAAAAGTGGAAGCAGCATGTCTAAGTCCGACCAGGAGCCGGAGGGCCATTATGTAGTAAAATAAAATTCTTGCTGATTTTTCATGATTATTTTTCAATTTGTAAATGACCAAATTTTTTTTTCTATTTTTACACTACAGATGTGTGAGCAGGAGGGGATGTATTGGGTATTGAAAAAATGTCTAATTTTTTTTTCTTTTTTATTTTCGTGCAGTTGGCCCAATGTTTTAATATGTACGTGAAATTTTTTTAGTGCAACTGATGCCAGGCTTGGAGCTTTGATTGACTCTCAACCAGTTTTATAGTTTGTGATTTTTATTTGGAGATTTAGCCATTCAAATAGATTATGACTGGTCCAGCCTTAATCTTTGTTTTTGGTGGCCAGTTTATGTATGAATCTTGTGTCAGTTGGAACAGAACATCGGAATTTTACTTAATTTTGATTACTAGTTGTATTTGTGTTGTTACTAAAAATATTTGTGTGTATAGTTAAATGTCAATGAAGAAATATTGTGTTGTGTCAATTCTATAGTTTTTATGCATGAAAAATTGTGTGCCAATTTCTGTATTTATTGATAAGAAAAAGTGCAGCCACTAATTTGATGAAAATGGAATTTTTAAATAAAAAAGTGTCGTGATGATCAATACAAAAAAAAAATGTCGGTGCTTGCTGTGTAAAGTGGAGTGAAACTAAAATAATCTTAATCTTTGTGCCAATTGAAAAACGGAAAAAAAATTCCACAAAAAAAAATCATTCAAATTTCGTACAAAACAAATGAGCTGACTCAAGCCCAACATAAAATCAATCTTTTCCATTAACAGTCTATTCTTATACAAATTTTTGTGAAAAATATCCTTCCAAAATGAATTTCCCTTTTCTCTCTCATCTTCTCTCACAAAATGTCTTTTATCTCAGCCTCGTAATGTACAAGTACACAATTTCCTAGTTAAAAGGAAAATCTCTCTCTCTCTTTTGTTCGAAGAAAATTCATTTGAAATTCCTTTGTAAAATCTCTCTCTCTCTTTTGCTTTCTACTCTCTTTCTCTTGTTGTTGTCGTCCCAGTTACAATGTTATAAACTCCTTTTGTTCCTCTAAAACCACAAGCATTCTTCCAGGGAGATTTCCTCTTTTAATGAATTTCCATCTTGATCTTGGAATGTTTGAGAATAGACAAAATGCAAAATATATATATACCAAAACTACACTAAACAAAAGACAATTTCCTCCTCACTTCTTTGACAAAGACGTTGTCAACTTCTCATTCTTCTCCATCCAACCGTTCTCATTATTTTACATAAATTCCAATCCCCATTTTCAAAAATGACAAAAATCCTTTTTTATTGACAAAAGAAAAAAAAACAAATGAAAAACTCCATATCCACCAGCCTGTACTCTTTGAATATTAAATAGAGAGAATAAATGACTGTAGTTAAATTATTAGAAATTGAGAAATGATAATTTCAAAAGTATTATTTTTCCAAAAAATAATTTCCTTTTCTAAATAATTATTCCTTTACATACTCTTGTCTCATAAAACTTGTCTCATAAAAATAAACGATAATGCTTGAATTTTAACACTCTAAAATGTAACACAAGAGTGGAAAAGGGAAAAGATATAGAAAATGGTGAAAGGAGGGGAGGAAAAGATGGCTAAAATTACATTGAAAATATAAAATGTACAAAATATCAGTAGAGCCTGAGACTACAAGAACAAAATGGTATACCATACAATTTTCTCTATATTTTCTATAGGCAAAGAGTTTTGGCGGAGGAAGAAAGTGGAGGTGATGGTGGTGTACATAGAAAAGTTGAAACTCTTGCTTCTCTCTCTCTCTCTCTTTGTGAATGATGTAATTAAAATATAACGAGATAGAGAAAGGAAAGGAAAAGTTTTCCATGAGATTTTCTCTTGGATCGATAAAAACAGTCGTCTACATCTACAAAACCTTTTGCATAATATAAAGTATAGGTTTTTCCTATTCTAAAACTTTGACAAAGTCTCTCTCTCTCTCTCTTTTGGGTTTATTCACAGAGACGCCCGGTTTTCTCTTGTCTCCTTCTCTCTCTCTCTCTCTCTTTATGTAAACTCCATCCATTTTCCCTTGGCTTTAGTTTTAGTTTGCCCACATTTTAATAGCTAGCTAATGCTAATGAGTGCCTGAAAGTAAATGAAAGTATGTTGAAACTGAAGAAGAGAAATTCCATGAACTTCTCTTCCTCTTGTGCTTGACTACTCAAGAATCTATGATCAAGTTAGCTCTCATCTATAGATACTCTTCTCTGTGTATTTTAATAGAAGGGAAAAACCAAGGAAAATTTTCAAAGAGATGGAATACTATTAAAAGTCCTAACGACAACCCTCCCCTTATAAAATTCTCGTCCTACTTGTTATAAATATACATGTACAGTCTCTCTCTCTGTTATCTTTCTAACTCAAAAGTTTTATAACTTTCTCTGCAAATTTTCTATACAGCCACAACTCCATAGTTAAGTAATAATAGACTGTGTATAACCACTGTATAAAATAACTTATGTGTATTTCTATAGATGAGATAACTGTATCGAGAAATGTGTATCCCGCATATTTTAACATTTTTAGTATTTTTTTTGAAAAAACTTTGTACAAAATACTTGTAAACTTTTAAGGCCAAGTCTTTATGAAATTTCATGTAAAAAGTACCACAAAAAAATAGCAAAGTCTTATAATTTTAAGTATGGTAAAATAACCAAATTTGTGTTTGTGAGTTTTCTCAAAATTTTAGCCCTGTTAAATTTATAAAATAAACTTTCTTTCACAATTTTGTTGGTTTTGTAATTAGTATATACTAGCTAGTAGCTACGTACGTCTAAATATTTTATAGTTTAGTATTTTACAAGTTTTCATCATGTCAACCATTCTAGAAAATGTATAGGTGTAATTCATCACCCATATTGTATATGTACAAAATGAAAGTAAAATGTAGAGAATATTTTGTATAGGTTTTCTCTTTAGAATCTTGAGTGTTTTTTTATGTACAAAAGAGTTGTGATATATTCCCGTCTCTCTTTTTGACTAAAATTTAGTATGTTATATAAGAATGTAGTGTATATATGTATAGACTAATTTGGTTTGGAGAATGTAAAGTTGAAGGAAAGCTGTTTGGGGAAGTATTGATCTTTCTCCATGGTTCGTTTCTTCCATGCCTCAGATTGAGCTTGAGTCTACTTTTCTACTCCTGCAAAGAACTACTCTCTTTACTTGAACAAAGTAAAGAGAGATTTCTCCTACTCTACACTCTACAAGAGAGAGAGAGAGTCTACAAGGCGTACATGTTTGATGAGGTTTTTTTTCCCTCTCTTTCTCTTTATCCGGGTTGTTCCCTTCCCATCGTCGTTGCCTTGTACTTGCCTTGCCCAAAGTGGAGCATGCGGGAAACGACTTGGTTGGAAAAACTCGGGGAGTTTCTACTTGTTCAAAATTTTCTCTCTCTTTTAGACTCTCCGTATCTCTAAACTTGAACTCTCTCTCTCTCTCTCTCCATGATGGAAAGAGAATAAAAAGAAGCTGCCTTTTCCCTTACCTTGTATGGAATATTTACAAAAGTTATAAGTGATATATATATATATACATTATATATAGTCATGCATGTAGTCGATCGTTAAATAAATTATGTGGAGTCTACCCCAATGACTTTAGGCTCTATACAGATACACGAGAGAGAGTCTGAGTTTGAGCTGGGGGTAGTTTGTGCATGAACAAGCAAAAGCAATCGCCTCACTAAAATACACATGAAAGCACATCTAAGTTACTCTCATCATACATATGTAGGAGAGGAGACTATGTACGGAGGAAAAAGTTGAAGGAAGAGGAGGCAAACGGAGGAGAAAAGGAAAAAGCTTTTTAACGGGGAAGCTCTCAAAGGAGGAGGAGAGAAAACTTACCCGCTTCCATTTTATTTTCTCCGATGCGCCTAAAAATGCGCCGTGACAATCCTTCTCCCCATCATCAACTTTTTTCATCCACTCAAAAAAAATTTACTTTATATTTAAGACTTTTTATTTAAGTTTTATTTCTTAAGAAAAAAAAATTTGTTATTTTTTAAAATCATTTAAATTTCATAAATTTATTTTGTTACATTTTTAAGTACCCTAAAATTGTTGTATGATGTACAGATATTTAATTAAGTATTTTTTTATATTAATAATTAAATAAGACCATAAATGTATATTAAAACAAGTAAAGTACAAGAGTGGCCAAAAAAGTAAGATTGTGTTGTTGTTCAAATGTTACAAAACTTTTTTGAGAATTTGGAGAGCACGCACATGTTATTACAAATATAATATTGTACACATGTATACATGAGATAGAATACAAGACGAAGAGTTTTGAGGTTCCCATGCAATGCGTTAATAATTTAAGTCCAGTTCTAGTAAATCCTTGTTCTTGTTGTTGTGAGACAGAAATAGCCCCCTCTAAATATAAAAGAGTGTTCAATAAGTAATTTTTATCGCCTTTTCCCATACCTTTCCTTCTTTTCACATAACATAATTTTTATCACCTCTCTCTCTTAATTTGAATGCGGTCTTGATTGTGATGCATGCAAGTTGGCATGCAATACTTATTCTAGACTACGGCTATGCTCTGCTAAGCCTCTCACAGTGTATCTGTACAGATAGTTTAATAGAAGGAGGGGAGAAAGATGAAAAAAAGACGAGTAAAAATTGAATTTTTACATGACATTGTTGCATACATACGAATACTCATGCATTTGCATTGATAACAAGAAAAGGAATGGACATGAGGATGAGGATGAGGATGAGGGCGAGAGAGAGAGAGACAAAACATCAAGACGGGTTTTTGGACTCGGGAAAATCGGACATGCAACATGTAGACAGGAGCACGTTGTTGCCTATGAGCAACTGTATAGAGAGAGAGAGAACGGGTATATATCATGACCAAGAACCAGTTAATCGTGGAGGTAATCGTCCAAGCCTATACCCCCGTTCTCGTCCAGAACCAGATTGAGTCAAAGGAAAATATCGCGTATCTCACACGCAGAGCCCCACTCTCACTAAATGACTGTACAATCACTCTTCATGATATCACCTTGTGGGAACAACTGTTACACTAGTAAACACTGTCTATTCTATTCCACATTTCATCTATGACTGGACCAACACTTGTCACACACTCTCGCTCCCAAATACCCATACATTTCCCGTTTTATCATCCATCTCTCTCTCTCTTATACCCAATTTAGGTGGGATATAGAGTTGTTGTTGCTCATAAAAATTTGTTTGTCTATCTTCCTCTCTCTCTCTCTCTTCCTTTTCAATTGAATTAAAGGATTTTTAAGGTGGACGATACTTTTGATCATTAATGTGGGAACAGGATACTTTTGGTCCAGTTGTTTGCTTCCGTGTGAAAATTTGTAGGGTCAAAATCAGTCTCTTCGTCTTTTTTTTTATTATTAACCTTCTATTTTTATCTATTTTGTATTTATACACTTTTTTTGTTATATGAAGCTCCTCTACAGTTGTCATTCAGGTTTTCGGGGATTTTCATCATCCAGGAAAAATATTTTTATCCCATGGATAAAAAAGTGATGGAAAATCACGTAGCGTACCAATTCAATTTTTATTTTGAAAAAGTCTTTACACAATTTTTCTTTTCCCATTGATTTCCGGTTCTTGGGAAGGTAGTGGTAGAGGGTCCGATTAATTTTTATATGTGTAAAAATATGTACTGGAAGTACCTTAAGAGTTGTATAATGTTTCAAGTGATGGTCATGATTAAAGGGATCTGGTTTCCATGTCCAGTTGTCCACTCTCTTTGTATTAGGCAGGTACAGTTGCATTTGTAATGGGGTGTAGATTTATGAATAGATGATTGAATGTGAGAAAAAATCAAAAAATTTCATCCTTTTTCTTTAGAATGATTCATTTTATTAAAAATTGTCTCTCTCTCTCTCTCTCTCTCGTGATTCCCG
This sequence comes from Arrhopalites spinosus, assembly GCA_034700945.1. NCBI lineage: Eukaryota > Metazoa > Arthropoda > Collembola > Symphypleona > Arrhopalitidae > Arrhopalites > Arrhopalites spinosus. The sequence goes on from JAQIVZ010000121.1 coordinate 51,191, forward strand.
TTATGTAGAGAACAAATGTTTTTATCCAATGTCCAGCAACTTGGGAATAAAAAGAGCCAGTTTTTTTGTCATCTTGTTCTTTTGTAAAAAGTACAGTAAGGATCTTAGAAAAAATATTTTGTTTGGAATAATGAAAAGAAGATCACCGTTAGACAGTTGTCTTTTTTTTAAACATCCGTAGCTCCAGCTCCAGCTTCCCTTAAGTTACTCTTCTCCAGCTTCTTCTTTTGTAACCAATTTCTAGCCCTTCCCCTTTTTTATATTACCACATGCACCCATCCTCTCTCTCTCTCTGTCTGTGTCACTCTCACTTGGGGAATTTAATTAAGTGGGATAAAAATATTTAAATGATGGGAAAAAAAAACTTGGGGGGCTCTCCTCATTGGCTTGTAGAGAGACTTGGACCTCCTCTTGGTGTTGTAACTCTTTATAATTTTCTCATATTTTTCTTTAAATCTTTTTTCCCTACCTTAAGGTGTATGGGGGATTTGAAATATATATTAAGTAGATGAGGCTATTGGATGGACGAGTTTTATATGTTGATTTCTTTTTATATTATAAAAATTTCTCAAACTTAGAAAACTTCTTTCTTCACTTCATTCCCGTTCTTGCGTAGGCTCCAAAGTGAACTGATAAAAGTTTTTGGCATGTATAAAAATTTATTTTTAAAAAATTTTCAAATAAAAATTTGTGTCGTACACTGTACACTATATACATATTTATTATCCAGTATTGGTCATCATTCCTATAGTTAGGTACATTCAATAGAGAGTCAAGTGCCTTACTCTTTTATTTATCAGTATAGACAGATACATGGATGATTGGAATCCTGCCCATAGCCAACTATTCTTTTTTTTCATTTTTTTTTGAAAAAAATTTAACCGGTCAAGTTAGATAATTTTTTATTTTAAATTATTGACCAATTCAGGACATAGACTACTGACCATAGACAATTAGGAATTTTTTTAAAACAGTGTTGATTTATATTTGAATTTATGATCAATATTATTTAATGATTATTTATTGGGAATTCTGACACGGGGACTTTTACATGCCAAATTAAGTTATTTATTTAAATTTTAAGCAGTGATTTTTTTCAAGCTTTTTGTGTTGTGTGTATACTTGTGTTTTCTTGTTTTGTTTTAATATTATTTTTATTTATTTTACAAAAATAATTTGGAGTCTTGATTCTTGAGTGTCCAAAAACAACTTTTAATTTTAATTCATTTAACTTCGACATTTTAATTAACTTTTACTACTTTTATAATTTGTGCACGAATCAACGACTAATCGTTTTATTCACGAGTATATTATAGATATTTATGTTTTTTTATTTATTGTCATTTTGTAACTTTAATCTGAAATTAATTACAAATTTTTCTACAAAAAAAATCATAAAACTCAAATCTAAAATTTGGAAAAAAGTAATACAGTAAAAGTATCGATAAAAGTGTCAGTTCAAAAAAATAAAATTCCTGTTGAAACAAGTTTGAAGAATCCAAAAATAAATAAATAAAAAATGTATTTTGTCTCACAACCACCAGTGGTGACATCATCCATGTCAGCTGCCATGGCTCCTCATCAAATGAACATGAACCATATGAACATCAGCAGTCAGATGCAGGTCAGAACAAAAAATTTAAATTTTTTTCTTTCCTTTTTCTACTCTCATTAAAAAATCTGCATCACATTTAAAATGACCATAAAACTGTTTTTCATATTCAATTCATAATTTTTCACCAAAAAATTCATTTGCAAAATGTCAAAAAATACCCATTAAAATTAATATCCTTTGCCATTCCTTACTTGTTGCGTAGGCACATGGCATCTTTTCCTCATAAAACATGAAACAACCAAGACTATAAAACTTGGCTAGGGAGAGTCTATAAAGTTAATGATGCCAACCAAAAAAAAAGTCTACAATTAAAATTAGTCATCTTATCTAATTAAGAATTCAAGTAAAGAATACTACAAAAAATGAAAGTAAAAGAGGAGGGGGGACACTTTTACGTGTTTGTGGAGTGGGGATCTCTTATTTTGAGAGAGCAATAAATTATAATTCCTTCCATGTAACACATTGTCTATTTCAAAATGATCTCTCTCTCTAGACGCCCCCAGCCAATTGAAAGAAGAGAGAGAGAAACTTTGAGAAGTGGACGCCTTGTCTCCCTACTCAAATTTACAGAGGAGTGTGTGCACAAACCTTTGATACTTGAGACGAAAGATAATGAATGACATTGATATGTACCAAGGAAAGTGTGTCCTTGTTTTCCCTTCCGTCTCAGTTACAATTTTATTTAAATTTATACAGTCTTCTTAACATTCTCTCCCTGTACTATGTACTATAGACCCTCAAAAAATTTTTTTAGAGCCTATCAAAGAGACTATAAAAATACCAAGAAAACGACTATAAAAATACCAAGAAAACGACTATAAAAGATTCCATTAAAAAACAGTCAAAAAAAATTATAGTCCAATGAAACGAGAGTTGGAAATGACGTTCAAGGAGACTACAAAAGAGAGAGAAAGAATGTCAAAGTCAAAAAAACGGAAAATAGAAAAGTTACAGACTTTCCCCTTCCAAAATTAAAAGGTGAAATTTATTCACCCAAGAAAAGGGAAAATGTCATGAAACCCGTCTCATTATCTTCTTTGGCTATGCTTCATGGTGAAGAGAAGGAGGGAGAAAACATAATCTTCTCCCTTCTTTTGGTTTTGACATCTTATAGTCACGGTAATCAATCGTCCTTGTAAGCCTCTACATTGCAATGATGGCCATATGATTTAGTCTTATGTAGATCTCTACAAATGATTTTAATGTGTATAGTGATAGATACATGAAAATTTACATAATATTTTATCCCCTATTTTATACTCAAAGTCATAAATTATTAAGGGCATATCAATTCTATTCAAATTTCATACATTTTCTCTCTCTCCAACAAAAACTCAAGGAGCTTCAGTTCTCCGTGACTTTATTAAAATTAGTTTTTCATGCATAAAAAACACTGAGACGCCATTATTCCTTTTGATATTTTAATTTCCATGAAATAAATGAGAAAGTCTACAATTTTTTCATATACGTTTTTGTACATAAAATTTATTTCTGTATAATATTTTACCATGAAAAATCCAGATGTACTAAAAAGAAGCACTAAAATTTTGAGACTATAATAGCAGTCTTGTACAATATAAACTTCTTAAAATAGTGAAAGTGGTAATTAAAATGCAGTAAGAATTGTGGTTAAAAGAGAGAGAGAGATTTTGTGCTTGTTAAATAAAAGGAAGAAGACACATTAAAATCCTACTTTTTAGTTTTAATCTCTCCAACAATTTTCTAAACAACTTTTTAGTCCTTGTTCTTTTACTTGGGGACTCTAGAGATTATCGAGGTTCATATAAATAAAATGTCCGTGGGCAAAAAAAGATAGGAGAAAATTGTTGTAGTATAAAATTTATATAATGAATACATACATGCAATTTATACAATATAAAATCTACACTCTACACCTAAAAAGAGGAGCCAAGTTTTGCTCAATCTCATTATTTTCCCGGAGGAGAAAACTCATCATGAAAGTTTTGAGACGGGAGAAGCTTTTCCTTCATTTTGTGGAAAATTTATCCTTTCCCAACAGCCAACGGCGGCCAGTGTGTGTGTGTGTCTCCATACAGAAGAGATACATATTTATGTAAAGTCTTGTACAATGTACAATGTATAGACTACAATTTTATAACAACTTTCCTTTTACTTAATGGTTTCTCTCTCAAATTTTAAGCTCAAAACTAATCGTAGGCTCAGCTGGCTACTACTATAAACTACACACACAATTTATTTGTAGTAGAGAGTCATTGTCATAACTAAAAAAAGTCTCAAAATTCACAATAAAATGCGCATAAAATATTTAGTGACTTTTTTTTTAAAAAAAAAGGATTTTTTTGGACCATAAAAAGTAGAGATTGTACAGTAGAGAGTGGAATTGATAGAGTTTGAAGGTAAAATGGTTAGAATTTCATTTTAAATTGTTGTTCATATATGTGTAATTCGTTTACGATGCGATTTGAATGTGAAATGTCCATGAATTGCTCCCCATTACAGAACAATGGCTAATGATGGTTAGCTATAGGCCAATGTATAATTGGAAGATTTTTCCCAACAGAATTAACTTTTGGAAAATTAGTAAAGGAACCTTTCTATAGGTCTCTCTTTCAACATAGTCAAGTGTATAGTGTATGTGTTGTAACATGCTAATGTATAATGACGGTAATAATACAGTATGAAATGTGCTCAAAGTGTCCATTAGAAATTCCCACTGCAACCGTCCACTTGCTTATCTTCCAGCTTTCTCTCTCTCTCTCTCTTTCTCTCTTTCTCTATACAATTCCTTGACTTTACTCAAGTCATTTTAGAATAATATGTATTGTATATTTAATGGCTTATAATTAGCATTCATATTATTATTCCTATACCTCGTGAATTTTTTTTTAAAAAAATGGCAACTTTATTCCAATTTAAAAACTAGAAAATTTTTAAAAATATTTTTAGAAGAGTAGAAGAGTTTCTAGACTCCTAGTAATAAATTCGAAAATTAAATTGTCCTTGCCATTATCATAGTTTAATACAGAAACTAAGAGAAAGTCAGGGAAATTGAGGTCACCTTTCATTTTCTCCCTCCCCTCTTCTCTGGTTTTGGTTTTGACTCTAATTTGTATTCTAAAAATATTGTAATAAATGAAAACAAAATTTTCTAACAACATAAAATAGCCTATTTCCTCATAATTTTTACACTAGGGGTTATTGTCTTATTGGTGGCCTTCCCCTTTTAAAATATTTTGCTTCAACCAGCTTTTTTTTTTTTGTTGGGTTCAATCTCTGAGAAAATTTCCCCTTCGAAAATGAACATAAAATGGAGGCGTAGTTACTCAAATGTAAAACTTGATGGGGGTACATATAAGATAATGTACATATGTATAGATAATTGTGTTTACAAGAAAGAATGTATAAGACTTGTGATGATAGAGAGAAACTTTTGCAAATTATATTATGAACTGGAGAGAGAGAGTACAGAAAATGTAGGGGAAAAGATGTGAAGAGCGTAGTAAATTACTTTTAATGTAATTTTATGAAAGGTCTTCCCTTTTCTCTCTCCCTTTTTCTTCCATGTTTCTCTTTCCTGTCTACGTGATTTTCTATGGAGGGGGGTCTCTCTGGCCTTGTACTGTACTCAGCTTTCTCTCTCTTTGTAAAAAACTTTAGGATGAAAAAGGAAAGGCGATGGAAATGGCAGAGAACACAAAAACGGAAAACACAAAACTCTGGCGTCTCTGGCTTTATATAACCTAAGAATGTACGGATGACTGCTTATGTTTTCCTTTGGATTTATTCTCCGTAAAACAATAATAATTCATCTTTAGTCACATCAGATGCCTTCATTTTCATTCTCTCTCTCTCTCTCTCTCTCCAATGATTATTCCAGGGTTTGAAAAGGCTTCGCTTGGAATGCAAATGTTGAATGTTGGAGATTGCAATTTCAAATAAGGGTTTTCAACAAGAGAAATTCAAAATTTGAATTCAAAGAAGAGAGAGAATAGGCAAGGTTGTGTGTATGTGTAGAAATTTTGTGATGATGAAAGTCTCCCAATTCCTTTTCCTTTCCTTTTCTCTCTCTCTCTCTCTCTTTCCACATGGTTTTGTCAGGTTGGCCACCATCTCCATTTTCTCTTCATTGTAGCCATATATATATATCCATGTGTACACAGTGTGTACTACACACTTATTAGACAAGGGAGAGAAAACCGTGACGAGCTTTCTAATTTCAAGGAGAGAAAGAGAGAGGAATTTTGAGTTCTTCTCTGAATTTATTTACAATTTCAATAAATCCACTTTCTCTCTCTCTCTCTCATCCATAAATACATGGGGAATTTATATGAGTGTGTATTTAGTCGGTAAAAGAGAGAAAAGAGAAAGATGGAAGACATGGGGAGAGTGACGACAAACGTCTTTTCATTTTGCCACTCTCTCCATTTTGACTTTTCTCTTGACTTGTCTTGTCTAGTTGAGAGAACCAAAACCGAGAGAACAAAACCTCCAATTTTGGTCATTCATATTTATAAACTATACATATTTTATATTGTAAATACTATACATATAAATATTAAAAGTGATTAGGACCAAAAACAGTAGGAAAATAATTCTAAATAAATTTTAGTTTACTCCAATCATTTGTTGACAGGTTGATTAAATAGTTTTATGTATACTAATACACACACACATATTTTGTAGCCCTTCAGGTGAGAATTGAGAATTGATTTCATAGCGGGGGAGTTGAGTCTAATTAACTTGTTCTTATGGAACATTTTGTACTTTCTGTGTAGTCCTTTATATTTATAGGCTAAGAGAGTCTGAGAATGTCAATAGAAATTGGAGAGAAATTTTAGGTAACATTATTCTAACCAATCATCAACTTGTTTGATTTTCTCTCTTTTTCTTCAAAAACAAATAAATTTCTATTTATTGTATTTAATGAGATTCAAAATTTACACAATTATTTCAAAATCAAGCTTCCTGGTTTGAAATCAATTTAAATTTTCTGAGAAATATTTTACCGCCTAATTTTTTAAAATACAAAAAAAGTAATAAAAAAAATTAGAAAAATTAGAAAGATTTAAAAAAAGAGAATTGTAGAGACTATCTGTAGGAGAAGTTTAATTAAAAAAATGGAGATAAAAGACTATAAAATGAGGAGAGGGGGAAGAAAATGAGGGGAGATTTATGTAATATTAATACGAAAAGTCTGAGCCTTTTTGAAATGAGTCTCATTTGATTGTTAATTAAAAAAGACTGGTGATTTTGAGAGCTCCTGGTACATAGAGTATAGGGGCTGTCAAAGTTTTGTTTGAGAGAGAAAAAGAGCGGAGACCATCTTAAATTTATAGTTTAATAACGGAGAGAAAAGTATAAAGAGAGAGAGAGAGAGAAGTTATAAAAGGACTCCTCCCCCGCAGAAGGGGTAGTACAACATATATATACATATGTATGTACATATTATAATAATAATAAATGTGTGTCTGGAGAGCAGTTAATTATTCGGTTTGTGAAACTTGGAAGGCGCCGAATTTTATCTTTTATATCTTTTATTCCTTCTTCCATCCAAAAACTTAATATTTTATTCAACATCCTCCTCCTCTTTTCCTTCACTTCTCTTCCCTCCCTCCCATTGTTTGTCTTCATATTCACACGTATGTATAAAATTCTCCATTATTTTTATTCTCAAAAAACTCTTTACTTATTTAATGACATTGCACATTGCATACCGGTTACACGTACCTACGTATACATATGTAAAATATTCCCCCTCAATTCTTATTTTCTTGTTCTTGCCACGCTGATTATTTTAATTATTGAAGGTAAATAAAAGAGAGATGATTAAATTTTGGTTTTCCTAAATTTAAATCTGACGCATCGTCAACTATTTTATGTAGTGTAGTAGTACATATTTATTCACAAAATGTCATATAAAATTTGACAGCCTTTTATAGATATTTAAGTAGAAAAGTTGATTTGGATCAATTAGACTCATGGAGGTCGGGAGTTTTGTATTTAGAGTGCATGCAATTTTCCTTTTTCTCAGTTTGGTATAAAAAAATATTAACATGTATGTTATTTTATGAAGAAAATATTTTATAGGCTTATTCGTGTCCACAGGACTATTAAAGTCAAGTGACCACATGTGTGTGTGTGTGTGCTGCGTGTCATGTCAAGTGTCAATAGTAGTAATTGTACAATTGCTCTAGAACTCAACTTAATTTACTTTATCCGGCCTCTCTCACTCCATTTTCAACCATTTAATTTGACATTTTGGACTGGATATGGCGCCGTCAAGTGGCTCTCCTTTCTTTAGGCCTATTATTTTATTTTAATAATCTCCATTTTTTTATAAACAATATAATGAGTGTACTTGTACTCTCTAGTACTGTCAATGCCATTTTGTACTGTTACTTTTAGTTGATTTTGTATCCTCTCCAAGTTTATCTCTGTGTTTTTATTATAGACGCAGCCATGTCTGTTAAAATGAGCAAGTCAACTTTATGTACAATGTCTATGTCACTTAATTAAAATTCTTTTTTTTCTCTTTAACGCTCCCATACATGACTACAGAATAGTCATTCAAAAAAATGTTAATTAATTAACTAGTAAATTGAGGAAATTCTTCATTATTTTTAATTATCAAAATGACTTCCCCTCAATCACAACAATTACAGCTTTGACGGAATGTTTTTTTTGAGTCTCATTAAATTCACATTTTTTAAAAAAATATATATTTTGTACTTACTGATTTAATTTTACCTTTGCACTTGATTTCATTTTAAAAATGAAATCAAGTCTAAAGTCTGAAATAGTGAAAAATTATGGTGAGAACTTGTTTTTTATATTATTTCATTGTCAAAAATAATTTTATTGTTGACTCAACACTCAAGTCTACTGACTTTCATGTTTAATTTAAACAGAAAAAGCTGCTTAAATTTATTCACGAATCTTTATCTTGAACAAAATATTATACATAACCAAAAGTTTTAAATACAAAATAAAATAAGGAAAGGTATAGAATATAATTGAGGCCTTCATTTTAAAAATAAAATGCCAGCTGCAAAAAAAACATTTTTCAAATGAAGCCTTATTGGCCCTTAGGGTTCCCTCTCTTCCTGCAAGACAAAAGAATGAGTGTTGACTGGCTGAAAATAAATTTCTCCCTTTTTGTGGCTTTGACAGTCTGAGTAAAGGGTGAGAGAGAGAGAGTGAAAAAAGGAAGGTAGAAAGAAAATAGCAAGAGAGAGAGAGAGAGGGGAGCCTTTGAAAAGACAAGATAAAAGTATAGGAAAAGGTCGGTTCGTTTTTCGGATGGCTACATCCTGAGCCAACCCGGAGACGAAGGAGGTGGTTCTTCAACTCGACTTTTCTCCAATCATTATGGTAGTCCTTCTCTTCTCTCTTCTTTGGCCAACTTAAATTAACTCGGAGAGAGCGTTACTTGAACTTATGTGAAATTTTATACGACAAAACCTATAAAAGACCACCCCAGTCTATATCTCATCGTACACATGTATCATATACATATGCATGAGTAATTTTTGAATCTCTAAAATTTTCTCTCTCTTATTATTATACATACATATACAGGTGTATCTCCCATATAAATACTATACGACACTTGAATTGAAAGTCGACACAGAGAGAGAGAGAAATAGAAAATTGGAGAAGGTAGAACGGCTATGGAAATGGCGGCGACGAACACTACAAAGTACACATTCACATATATATAAAGTGTGTAATGTAGAAAGAGTATGGTAAAATTTTATATTTAATATATAGGCCATTAGAGTAGAAATATACGAAAGAAATTTATGTAAGAGAGAGAGAGAGAATTTCTCTTTTCTATGCTGTGAAATTGGAGAATCTTGTCGACTTTGCCTTGTTCCAAGTCACGGTGCGAAATTGAAAACTACCAGAGTAGCGAGTCTCTCGTCTCTTTAATTAATTTTAATTAAGTCTATTGTACTGCAGACTCAAATTCTATGCATATAAGTTGTACATGGAATCCCCCCCTCTCTCTCTCTCTTGCAAATGGTGAGAGTGAAAGAGAAGAAGACTTCTCTCACTTTCCGTCTCTACTAATTATCCAAACGAGCCGATTCACCGGAATTTGGTTCATTTTCCTTCTCATTCCTTTCCTTCCTTCATTTGTTTAGTCTCATTCGCACTTATAACTTGAATTTAGATTCCTCTTGTCCGTCTCTCTCTCTCTCTCTTAACCATTTTACTTTGTACTAGTCCCATTACACTCGTACATATTTATTCACCATCCACATTTAAATTTTCTCTCTCCAACTTTAACTAAAGACTGACCAAGACAATCAAAGGAGAGAGAGAGAGATAAACTCTCAAGTAGAAATGTGAAAAGGAAATTTGGATTTTGAGGGAATGAGTTTTTGGAAAATTTCAAATTTAAATTCCAAAATATGCTAATTCCACAATATTCTCTTTCCTTTTTGACTATATAACCATCTCTTGAGTATATAGTCCTACAATTTGTATAAATATATCTATACAAAAGGAAATTCTTTCCTTGTTTAATTCATAGACCAACTTGGAGGTCTTGAAAGTAAGAGAGAGAGAGAGAGAGAGAAATGGATGGATTTTGTGGAATGGAAGAATACGAAGAGGAGAATTTTGGGGCAGGAATGGGGTAGTGTAAATATATACTTAACTACTTAATACTAAGGTACTATCAGGGGTAGTCTAATATACTATACTAGAAGTATTGGTTGTGGCAGCTTCTCTCTTTTCTTTTTGGACTTGGAGAAAAGGATATAATGGAGGGATAGTATTTGGGAATCAAGAGCATTCTAAATATTTTACGCTCTTCGTTTTATTTCCTTCATTAACTGCCGACTACCATTCCCTTTGGTTTCAATTTCATTTTAATTCAAAGGATTCTCTCTCAAAACTTCACTTTCTATAGTCGATATAATTTTCTCTTCTCTCTCTCTCTCTCTTTCTGTGTGAAGGGGGTGTTGAGGACATTTATATGCCGAGTGTCTCTTCTCTCTCTTGAATTCTCTTCCATCTCTATGCTAATAGCCTTCTACCATACTTAATTCTAGACACAACCAATGATATTACAAATTTACTTAAATCAATCTTTCTTCCTTGTTATTTCTTCAAATTGGGAAAGAATTTAGGGAGAAAATACAAGAAAGAGAGCAAGTTGAGAGAAAAGGGTTTATTTTTTTCAAGTTTTTAATACGATTTATTTTTTTTAAAAAAAAACAATAATTGAAATCTTACAACTATCAAAAGATTTTTTCCTAACTAATTTTTTTGTACAGATCTTTAATGATTTTTGTCATTTTTTAAATTTTTTAGCTTGAAAATTACGTAATAAGAAAATAATTGTTTTGAAAAAATTAAGATGGCAAAATATTTAAAAATACAAAAACACAAATTGTGTTTTTTATTTCTTTTAATTTTGTAACATTAAAAAATATTATAGCCAAAAGCTCGTGTGTCATGATGTTGTTCATTGTCTTCTCAATTTTTTTTGATAGATAAATCTATTTTAATAAATATTTTCCTCCTTGTCATGAACAAATTATATAAACTGTACAAATAACTGACAATTTAATTAAATATGAAAATATTTTTCGTCTTAATTTCTCCTCTAATTAAAGAAAGAAAAAGAATCAAACATTTTAGAAAATGGCCCGACTCTCCTCTCCCCGGAGAAGCGTCCCTGCTATTCACCGAGTGTAGAGAAACTCCGGTAGATGATTCGAGCAGGACTTAAAAAACCCGAATAATTTTCATTCATTTCCTCTCCTTCCCCACAGCTCATTCTAGTCAATGAATATCAAAGGGGAGACCCTTGGGGGTATCATAAGGCAGAAGTGTGTGTAGTTTTTTCACATGTTGAGGTTACCACAATTTTTGTATAGAGGTAGCTCCCAGTCTAGCTATTCTTCTTTAGCTTATTTTCCCATTTTCTGTACAAACTGCACACTGCATAGTTCATTCATATAAACAAACAAACTGGGAAGGTATGACAAAATAAGGAGCATGAAATTTTAGATAAAGTAAACAATTGTTCAATTGCAAAATTTTTATTTATTCTCTCCAAAAAAAATCCCCTTTCAAAATAAATGAGCATTTCGTGTCTCATTCGCATTCATAAAGTCCCCAAAAAAGTTTTAATTTCAAAAAAATTGTTGGAAAAAATATTTAAATTTTTTTAAAAACTCAGTTCCACTTAAAAGTTTTTCCACGCCATGAGTCAAATGTTTTTTTTAAATTAAAATAACATTAGTACACACATATAGAATTTAAAACAAGGAAAATAGCATAAACTTGTTCAAGTCGCATCCTTTTGTCTTTTAGACATGGATGAGGGAAGAGGAGGAGGATGAGAATATGAATGTGAACGTTGTTATTTTTTTTCAAACAATTAAAATAAAATGTTTAAAGTAATATAAAATTAAAAAAAAAACTTTTTGGATTTTAGTGCTTGAGAAAATATCAAATCATAATCATTATAGTACATTATACTCCATCTCAACTAATGTCACGCAAGAACCTTGTAAGTTGGGACAATGTAAAAAAGGGGGAAAAATGTTGAGTGGATTATACTTTATATTGGATATACACGCTGACAGTTGATGGTTTAAGTTTTTTAGCTTAGACTTCATTATTTTTAATAGTATTCATGTATTATATAGTTGATATCTGTCTACAAAGCGGAAAAAATACGCCCACCCAACCTCCATAGAGAGAGACGAGGCTCTTCTTTTTAATTAGACTTTAATGATTAAAATTTTTATAGTCATGTCTGTAACAGTCTCTCATAGTCTCTCTCTGTCTATATCTTTATTTACATCGTACCGCCTAACTGTTGTAATGTTAAATTAAAATTTTTAACAAGTTTTATTAATACAAAAAAAACAAAAAAAATTTACAGATTTGTCATACGTATAAAATAACCTCACTCGACTTTGTTGCTATTTTCATGTTAATTTTTTAAAGGGTTGAAAAATGATCTTGGTTTGGTTTTCTTTAATAGTAAAGTAGTTTAGCTATATTGTGAGAGAAAATTATTAATAAAATTATAACAAATTTGACTCTTTGAGCAATAAACTAGTAAAATTAAAATAAAGTGATGAAAATGATGATGAAAATGGTTTTTGGGTCTCCTTTTGATGGTGAGAGAGAGAGTCTTTTTTGTTTGGTTTCATTTTTTTGGGAGTCATCTTATATTGTGTAAAGAATATAAATTGTAATTTTGTTGAACAAAATTTGGTTTGATTTTCTTGTTGTTTCCTTTTAGTAGCCACAAAATGATTTTTGGAGGGGGGAGGGGGGTTTTAATTTTCTTGTTATTATTAGTTTGTTATTGTCGTGGTTGGTTCTTCTCTTGTTGTTGAGTCATTATTACATGAAATAGTTTTGTATGGAAATTTATTTTGGAGAGAAATATTTTCTTGTTGAGACATGCTTTTCAAGAGTCTTTTTCAATACATAGCCAAAAATTTATACCTTCCTCCCTCCCCTTTCTCTTTCTATCTGTAGAGAGAGAGAAGATGGGGCCAAAAATTTTCCTTAGATCTTCCCCATTTTGGAAAAGGAAAAGATCAAACAGTTTTCTCTGTAAGATTTAATTAGAGACCTTGTGTCCTTCAAAATAGACTGTACCTACCCATACATGTATCTGTACAGTAGTACAGTGCAATGCAAGTTACCAAGAGGGAGAGGGAGAGAAATCGTCTTGGAACCACCAATTATAATTAAAATGTTGTTAATAAAATGTTGATGATTCTTCAAAACTATAAAGAGTTCTTGTTTAACGAGTACTATTTATTACACAACATAAATTGATTTTATTTTTTTATCAACGTTTATTTTTTTAGTCTTGATAATTATTGTCAACTATTTTTTCTGGAAATTAGGACTAAGCAATAGACGAGTACGTCTAATTTTTAAAATGAGGGACCATGGTCATGGAAACACCCCCTAAAAGTTGTCAAGAGATTTTTTTTATTTGATTTGATGGCAAATAAGTATGGGCTGTGGTGTGTACTGAGAAAGAAGTTTAAGAGAAAACGCCAATAGGAAGAAAATGCTCGTCATCTCTCATCCTTCTCCAATTTGTGCCTAAAGAATAGGCCCAAGTTGTGTTGATCATAATGGAAAGGAAGAGTACAGAGAGAGAGAGGGAGAGAGAGAAGTGAGAGAGTGTGAAATTAATTTGAACCACTTTGGCATGATTGATACAAATCGTTGGGTGGGTCGGCTGGTTTCGTTTTTGGGTTTGGGTTTTCTGTCTTGCCTTCCTTATTACCTCTTTGGCTCTTTTAATATAAATTTATCAGGAAAATGCTGTCGATTCAATGAGCAGGATGAGAAGAAAGGCAGGGAGAAAGAGAAAATGTGTGAGGGAAAAAGGGAGTCGGAGGAGCAATGATGCAAATTTTGAGCGCTTCCAGGGGAAATTTTTCGCAACGCTTCACTTTGAAGACTTCACGTTTTCTCTTTAAACAACACTTGTCTCCATGTACATGATATGCACTTTTAGAGATATTAGATCACAATCTAATGTGTGGCTATGTACAATGTCCTTACATATTACATTTAATGAGAGAGAGAGAGAGAGAGAGAGAGAGAGAAAGAAGGGAAGAGACTTAGAACTCAAAACCGAAAAAGGAAGGTTCCGTCTCTTTCAAGTACTCTCTTTCCATCAAAATACCCCCAATGTATTTTTGTTATGTACCAAAGACGCCTCTTTCCAGAAATTATATGAAGCCTTCAAGCAATTCTCTCTCTCTCTTTCTACATAGAGAGAGAGAGAAAGAGTTAGTGTGATAGAAAATAGAGAAGGAAACATTAGAAAGACAACGAAACGAAAGGAGGAGTAATGAAGCACTCATTTCATTTATTAAATTAAAATCGTCTCCTCGTTGTCTCCCATACTTTTAATACTTGTTTTAGATATATATTTTATTATATTGGAAATTCCTCCTCTTGCGTGTTTCACTGGGCACTCTCTCTCTCTCTCTTCATTTCAATGAAACATGTCTCTCATATTTCTGTAATCTATATTTTATTATGTTATGTAATACCAAAAAACTTGCTTTATTTATAAACTTTATTTTGTCAGGTTGAATTCATTTTTCCCGTGACACAAAGAGTTTTTTTTTTGTAAAATTTATTTTATCTCATTAATGATCTAAATTTTCAATTCTATAGATATACTCGTAATTCTAATGAATTTTACTGGGCCTTTGTCTAAATCTAAAGTACAACTTTTAGTGTATTTTTTCTCGTATAATTGTGGAGTGTTAATGTAATAGAGAGAATATTTAAATTTATATCTGTAGCCTAGTCCTAGTCATTAATTATAAAGTATTTATTAAAATTGACAAGCTTTCAAAGTCAAGAGATCAAGTCCATTCATCATTTTTTTACATGTAAAATTTAGAGATTCAATGTTAAGTTATATCAAATGTGTAAATAATTGTACTACGATACGTCTATATATTTCAAGAGCATAAAATTTTCAATTGATAATGTACTTGTAATGCATTAATCATAAAATTATGAGAAAATTTACATAAAAAAAACAAATCTTTTGCTTGACTTGCAAATCTCTACAAAAAGAAATTTTAGTCAGAATAAAAAATTTTGAATTTTTTGAAAATTGAAATAATTTGAAAATGCATAATTATTCTATCAAGTTCATGCATAAAATATAAGTTTGTTTTGATAAATGTGGAGATACGACTAGAGACTAGGAATGTGTGTGTGTAGTATAAGGAACAGAGGAGTTTCCTTGTTCTCCGTTGAAAATGCATACAAAAAAGGAAGAAGGAATATAAAATGAGAGTAGTGTAAGTAATGTATGATTCCATCAAAGTATGTATTTTAATATAAAAACATTGTACACACACATTGTCTAATATAACTTTGCTTGACTACATCAATGGTTGCTTACTTTGCGTACTCTTGCTTGGCTAAATATTTCTCTCTCTCTCCCCTCTCAATTCTTTTTTCTTCCATTTTCATTTTCAATTTCCATTTAGATCAACTGCATAATATTTCTATTGGCTCAACTCCCCCAATCTTGTTTTTCTTTTTCTATCTCACTCTCTCTGGCTGTGAGACTGAGAGGATGGAGGATGGGAAATTGACGGGATGAAGAGGAAGAGTGTATAGGTCAATTTTCTCCCTTGGCAAAATGTAAATGTACAACAGCAGACAGAGGTCTATACGCACAATCTACGCCTTTTTCTAGTAGGTATGTATACTTTTAACTCTTTCCTCTTTTTTCTTTTTTTTTCACCCCACCCGCCTCTCTCAACTTGACTGTGAGTCGTGGGACGTGAGAGCCTCCATTTTATTTTTCTCACTCGTCTTTCCCCCTTTTTTAAATTAAAAAGTTTTTTAACAAAATGAAACAGTAAAAACTTTATTATTTTTTTCCTAAATATTTAATTTTAAATTTCCACTTTTTTGAAAACAGAAAAATTCAAGAATGTTGGGTAAAAAAAAAAAAAATTATTTTAAAAAATAAAATAGAGAGTTAAAGTAGCTCCAGATGATGTTTTTTGAAGAGTAAAATATGTGTGGCAACTCATAAGACTGAAGAGAGGGGAGGGGGGTACTTCCACTCAACACTCAAAATTGTAGGAATGTAGACGCTGTATGTATTATGGAAAGAAATTATTAGAATCTACGTGGCTACCAGTTTCCTAAGGGACAGGACCGGATGAAAGCGAATGCGGAAGCCAACTTACGATTAGAATATTAACAAGCCGAGATCTTTTCTATAGTCAAAAACTCTCTCTCTCTCTCTCTCTACACCAACAGGGCATACACAGACAGAGAGAGAGAGAGAGGAAAAGATAAAGGAGTAACGAGTTAGTGGACTTGGCATCTCAAAGAAATGAAGAAGATACGACGGCGGATCTTTTCCCTTTTTTAGCACCTCTCTCTCTCTCCCTTTTGTATTTAATGTTGAGACCATCCACAAGCTTTTACTCTTCCTGAATAAATATATGTATAATATTACCTAATACATAGAACCTTCATTCTTAATTATGCATGTGCACGAAAACGAAAGGAGAGAGAGAGGAGCCTTGTAAAAAAGGGAGCCCTTTTTTTACATCTCGTTCCTCAAACATTATGGAAGACTACCATAAGGAAAAAGTATGTAAGGGACTTGATATGCACGCAAAGAATAAAACTCTTTACACGTCCCTCCGTCTTTTCTTCTAACCTTGGTAAAATAAAAGGATTGAGCCTGAGTTGAAAAGATGAAGAAACAAGACGAAAGGGGAGATTGAGATTGTCTTTTGTGTAGAGAGAAAGAGAGATACAGATATATATGCAAATTTTTAATGCTTACAAAATTCACATTTAATATTAGAAGGGATTTTTCAAATGTAAACATTGACAGTCATAACATACGTACTTACAGATATATCTGTATAGCCATTTATAGGGCCATAAGGAAGTATTTTTTATATTTTATGATGAAGAATAAAAGTTCTTTTATATTAAAACTGGTTTTTTGGTGACAAAAACTCTTTTTTAATTTTTTCGCGGCCCGCATCTGCAAGAGTGACCAACTTAATTGAAGGGAGAGACTCAATTCAATGGGGAAGAAACCGGTCCGGTGGGTCACTGGGAAAATTATTTGAATACAATGAATCATCTCTTTTATTTCATTTTAGAGTATCCTCTCTCTCTCTCTCTCTCTCTGTAGTTATATCCTATAGAGCTGAATCAAGTTTTTTGAAAAAAATAAAATCCTTAAAATGTATACACGTACCATACTCGTATCTGTAGAGAGTGAGAGTGTAAACGAAAGAAAGCCGGCCCTTCCGCCGGCTCTCTCTCTCTCACTTTCATTTTCAATTGAATTTTTTCGGGAATAAAACTGGTTTGGGAATAAAAGAGAAAAATACGTTGAAATCAAAAGAAATTTTTTTTGGGACAAAATTCCTGTGTCCAATGTAGAACGAGGATGATTGGATGGTCATGATATTTAAATGAATACATTTTTTGATGGGGTTGAGTTTTTTGAGACATAGGTAGTTTTAGTTTTCCCCTGATTTTATTCTTAAAGGATGTAGCACAATTTTTATTATTTTTCCAATAGAGAATTTTATTTTTCATTCAATTTCTTCTCACACGAGCCAACATCACTGACCAGTCTTTCAGCTCTCATTTTTTTTTTTAAAAAAAAAAGAAAAGACGGACACCAACTTTTCGGGAACTTGTTTTACTAGTTTTGTCCGTAAAAAAGTCGATTTGAACAATCACTCAATAAACTGTGTGTGCCTATCTATACAATACAATCTCCCCTATGGACGTGGACTGTACCTTACTTTTTTAACGTGTGCCTATTTATGTGTCAAGTGAAGTGTGCGTCTTTTACAATTTTTGTATAAAAATAATTGTGTGACCAGTTTCCACAATTTTTTTTGTTGATAATACCCGTTCAATTTTTTTGTGTTGTCACTATTTTGATTTTTTTGTGTTTACCTTTCCTTCCTACTGGCCAACATCATTGGACTAAGGTGAGGTCAGTTTTCATTTTGATTTCTTTGTATCACTTTCTTCTCCTCAGTAGCCACTCCAGTTTGGATTTATTGAGCATTTCAATTCAATTGGATTTATGTGGTCATTTTAGTGCCTTTTCATATCATTTCAAATTGTATCGTTTCAATAGTTCGCTGTGGTCATTACAAGTGAATTTAATTGTGCTAATTTAATTTCATCACTCCGTTCCAATCCTCAATAGAAACACATAAAAAGACTTTACGAACAAATTTGTTTAATTTTTGGACAAACGTCAGTGAAGCAGTCAATAATTTACAAAATTAAAATTTAGTGTCAATTAAATATTGAGTAAAAATAATTTTATATTTAATGCACAATTTTTTGATTATTAATATAAAATTGTTAATAATTTAATTATTGATTTATCAACGCTTGAAAAAAAAATTAGAATAATTTATTAAATAAATAAATAAATAATGGGACAAACTTAGAATACATTGAAAAATGTCTTGCCTTTGTAAAATGAAAGTGAGAACAAGTAGGACAATTAAATATAAAGATAATAAATTAAATTAATTTCATAAAACAGTTGACTCCATTTTATGAATAAAAGCAAAAGTAAAAACATTACTGTATTAAATATATGAGAGAGGGGAGATGATAAAAGTGAAAATCTTGAGATTAAGAGTTTTAGGAAGTGAAGAAGCTTTCCGTATCTCTCTTCCTGTTTCTCGCCTCCCTTCCTCTTTAGTTAGATCAGCCTAGAAAATATTGTTAAAATTTAATAGAAAATTGAATTATAATAAATGGTCATCTTTGTATATTCCATGTTTTGAATCATTCCTTATGTCTTTCAATGTGGTCTAAGAGAATTATAAATTGTCCTTGTTAACTGTGGCCAAGAAGGATAATAAAATGGCGGAAATTTGAAAAAAACGAACAAAGTTTATAGCATGGGAATTTTGGGAGAAAGATTTATTGAAGTTGACTATGGGGTTGAAGAAACACATTAAAAGTGTATTTAATCTTGACTAAATTGTTTCACAAGGAAAGATGTGTCTCATACTTACATACAAGACATAGAATCAAGTATTTCTAGCTATTTAAAATTATTATGTGTGTATAATTATTATAATAACGACAGATGGATCTTTTACATAGTTTTTACATTTACATTCATCCCATTCTCACTTAAGAAATTGTGTTCAATGTAATAATGAGCGTATGTCTGTCTCCATTCCTCTTTTTATGGGAGAGAGAGAGTGGATGATTATGAAAATAAGACTAAAAAGAGTTAAAACTAAAGAAATTAACGTGGAAAATGAGACAGCTAAAATACACATTAATTTCACTATCTAGTTCGCACAGCACAAAATCCCTTCATTAATCATTGATCTTGAAACTTTATGAGGCTGAATATTTTGAACACCCAGAAAGGAAGGATGTCTCCGTCTCCAATCCCTATACATATAACACACACACACATGTATATTTTCTATTCTATTTTTTTTGTACCATCTCATGCAATTTATGACTCTTTTTCTCAACTTTTATCCCCTCCATTTTTTTAAAATTATTTTTAAATTAGTATAAAGGACTATACACAGATAGACGTTTTTTTTATTTGATTAAAATAAAAAAGAGGGAGAGTAAAAAAGTAGAATTAATTTTAATGGATGTCAGAGCCATTGCCATTGCCAATCTTTAAGTTTAATTAGGAACATTGGAAGGCATTTTACTCCCTTTTTCCCCTTTTTCCTCAGTCAACATTGTATGGTCCATCCTCTTGATAATAGCTAATAAGAAAAAGAAATTAAAATATGAGGGAGGCTCTGGCAGGGAGTTGGCAGGACGTGAATGATGATATTGGGGGGAATCTTAAGTAGGGAAAATTTGGGGCTCTTCTATTTCTATTTGTAGACCTCCATATGTGCTATATAAATATATGCACATTTATACATAGCCTACCTTCCCTCATTGATGTGTACAATGTGCATACAAAATTGTATTGTACATTGAGTCAAAAACTACAGTCAAAACACTTATGATGACTGCATTTTAGTCAAGTGCATGCCTTTGTATGTACTTTCTCCATTGTCCTACACTACGAGAGAGAGAGAGAGAGAGAGAGAGAGTAGACAGTTGCATGTGCCTATATCCAAGTTAGACAAATGGAATATTTATACATTTTTAAATTGTTCTTTCCCATGTGGAGTTGGGGAAAAAGGGCTCATATATGAGTGGATATTTTATAAAAATATACGGAGAAGAATATGAAAATTTTAATACTTGTAGACAGTGCAGGAATATAGTACGAGTACATGCATAGTAGAATTTTCTAGTCTCTTGAAGAGAGAGAGAGAGTTTGTAGGTAGATAAAGTAAACAGTGGTTCACTCAGAGCTGCATAATTGAAAGGTACGTAAAGGATGGAAAAGTAAAGAAATGGGCAAACATGTCTGTCTGTGTCTCCTCTGTACGCACATCCTCCATCCCCTCTTCTCCCTCCCTCTCTCTCTCTCTGTAGTGAAGATGCATATGTAGAGAATAGGAGTGGGATAAAATTGTTCCTGCACTGTCCCAATGTCCCTGTTCTTCCCAGTATAAATCAAGAGGGAATTGCACATGGAGAGAGAGAGAGAGACTCCTACTACAACTAGAAAAGAAGGGAAAGTCATGGCCAAAAAAGAAAAAGGTTGACATGGAAAGAAGTTAATGTTTGGCCATCATTGAATGTTGAAAAGGCTGCTCTTACTCTTACTTGTCTGCCTCCGACATGATGTTATAGGCTCAAGATGATGAAGATGAGGACAAGAAGGACGAATGGTTCATGGAGAATTTACAACGTGCCTTCACAAAAGTCAATAATAGGCATTAGACAGCATGAAGAGAGAGAGAGAGAGAGAGTGAACTTTTAATTACGAATTTTAATTAGGAAGAAAGTTGAAAGTTTTTCTATCGCCTCGTGAAAGAGAGAGAGAGGACGAATGATGATGATGATTCCGATTTGGAATTCTGTACGATAGCTATAGACCTAAGTGCATGGGTGAATACAAGTATATGAGAGGAAAAAGGAGAAAGAAAAAGTGGGAGAGTGTATACACTTTTTGTCTGTCTATGTATATATATATAATGTTATATGTATTGCTATTTAAACCCTTCAAGGCTTGAAAAGAAGACTGAGAGAAGAAAAGAAACGCCGTTAGACGGACTTCAAAAGTAAAACTAAAACTGTGCCTCTCTCTCTCTATGTGTGTGCCTATCAGCCCTAAATGTTAAAATTGTACTAGAGAGTGACAGACGGCAAGGACCCACACAATGCAAAATAGTATCCCCTCGCCTTTTTCTTATATTGACATACATAGGAGTACCTACAGAGTGGCCCATGTTCACGCTCTTGGGGAAGGAAAAGTGAGATGATAGAAAAGAGAAAAAGAAAAGTTATTCAGAAAAGTTCTTGTCTATTACTATAGACACAGAGAGAGAGAGAGAAGGTTTTTAGCTTATATAGACAAGTACAAGTACGAGTATATATGAGAGTCGCTTATGAAGGAAACAATGGGAGAGGCAAAAAGGGAAAACTTTGAAGTTCAATTGCTTTTTCTTCAATTTGTAAAGCTCGAGACGGCCAAGAGTAGGAGCAGTTGATGAATTTGTGCGTGTGTACGTACTCCACCAGCCCTAGTACAAAGTACAACATACAAGTATGTGTTATGTCTTTTTTACTGATATAATAGAGAGAAAAATTAATATTAAAAAAAAAAGAATGGGCCAAATGACAAAGAAATAAAAAATTTCTCAAAACTCAAAATGACTACAGATATGTCTGTACACTATTATAGTATTGTGTGTGTGTGTGTGTAGAAATGTAAAGAAAATCAAGTGGAAAAGTAAAGAGAGAGAGAGACTAAGCAGATTGTCCGTGCTAAATGTTTTTTTGGACGAGAGCCAAAACCAAATATGTTCAAGTATAATAAAAGTGTAAAAGGATATTCAACTTGAGTAAATTTTTGTGTATTATATCCGTGTGATCATTGTACATACTCAGAATTCTGGAGGTATAGGGAACATGGAGGAGGGGGAGGAGTGTGTGTGTGTGTAGGGATGAAAAATTTGAAAGAGAAATATAAATATAAACGAAGGAAATAAGGTTTTTCACAAATATAAGACTTTCTCCCATGTACGAGTAGTACACACATCTCCCTTCTCTAATGATCAGCTGACTCTGAGGGAGAAGAGTTTTTGGTGTTGGGTTAATGTGGCTAGGAGCATACGTTGCAGCCATATTTTTTCAATGTCGACAGAATTGAGAATTGAGAAAAACTCCACCCAAAAATTGATCCAAGTGCTGGACCAATGATGAACATCTGTTGAATCGATCTCTTTTTCGCCATTTTCTTTCATTTTCTTTTCCTCTTCTTTTTTCTCTCTCAACATACAACTATTTTTTTTACTCTTTCTCTCTACCCATATACTTTTTATATATTCTTTTCACTCACAAACTTTCTACTCTCTCTCTCCAGTCCCTCGCTCCAGCTCATTCCAGGGCTCTTTTGTACATTCTAGGCCGTGTACAATGTACGGGGATTCGGGAAACGGGAATCTTTTATGTACACTAAGCTTACTGCACAATATTGTTTTTCTACTTTTTTAGACAAACAAAAGAAGAACTGTGCTGTATATATATTTTATATAAGTTACATTGCATTTTATATTATTTTGATTACATTACAAAAAATTAAATGAAAAATAAATGAATTTCATAAAAATTAAACAGAATTTTACACAAAAATTTGTTATATAAAAAAATTGTTTCTTAGTTATAAAATAGCTCTTGTTTTTTGAAGTTTGAATTTTTTAAGAAAGAAAGTTATTTGTATAAATGTAAATAATTGAGACCTCAATAAGAAATAGCCCGTTAAGTCGTACACAAAGTCAAAGGGAAACAGAAAACATGAGAAAGAGATGAATTTCTTGACTCTTAATGAAAATTTTTTTTTATTGGACTCCACAGGGGCAAAAATCTAGTTAATATTCTCAAACTTGTTTATTAGCTTGACTCTATAAACTGAATTTGATCAAGGTGTAGAACTAAGAGAGACGTTACTCGACTTTTTGGGGAGTTTCTTTATTCATCAACACATTTTGATTTACACTTTCAACTTAATTTTCTTCATGTCCCCCATCTCCTACGTCTACCCTTATAAAAATAAGTTTATGTGTACCATCCAAACTTTTTTCATACTCTACGCCTATGTAGATGACCTCAGGGAAATTTGAAAATGTCGAGTACACAAACACAAACACAAGACTTTGTCAAATAAATTGGAATTTGATCTCAATTCAAAATTATCAAGAAAGTAGAAAGTACACACACAAGACTAGGTTAAATTTAAATTAATTACAAGATATTGGCAAAGATAAAATTATATTGTTTAATCCATCTCATACATTAAGTAAAATTCACCATTGAGAAGATTACGAGGATTTTTCTATTATAAATTACAATAGAAAAAAAGACACGACGATTGTCTATCAAATCGTCCAGGTAAAGTAATATATGTACTAAACCATAAGCTAAAGCAAAAAAGAGAGGGAGAGAGAGAGGAATCTAATATTAGGATTTAATATTTGATAAAATTAAATAGAACTGCATGTCATAATTAATTTTACAACTTGAACAAAGCTTACCTTACAAAGCCTATGGGTGAGCTTATGCAAGAGAGAGAGAGAGAGAGAGAGAGAGATATGTACAACCTAAAATATATTTTGAGATTTAACTTGTACAGCTATTTTAGCTCTACATAATTATATCTATGAATTGCACATATGTACAATTCTCATTCTCATTTGGTGGGCCGAGTCCTTGTACATTTTGTCAGACAAAATGGGTAGAAAACTATAAGAATTGTACAAGGTAGAAAAGAGGAAGTTGAAAAGAAGATGATGATGACCATTCCTACATGATAGAGACTATCATCTCTCATCTCGTTGAAAATTTCCCCTTTCCTTTACTCTCTTCCTTTACAGTTGTGTAGTACTAGATATGGGCAAGTAAACTATGTGTAGACAAGAGAAAATACGAACCGCGGCTTTTCTCAGTTCTCTCTTTTAATTTCGTCAAAATTAAAATGAGGATACCTCAAGAGTGTACTATATACATATACATATGTATAGACTACCATGTACATGACTTTTTCTATAGGCTCTTGGCATGAGGCCAAGACCAAGAATAAGTGGTTGGGAACTATATCTTTTGTGTCACGTGAGTGTGTACTTGTACAATCTACAGAATTCTTTGGTTCTTTAGAGAGAGAGAGAGAGAGAGAGAGAGAGAGAGAGAGAGAGAAATGAAAAAGATGAAAAGTGTGGAGATATTACACTACAAGATAATAATTTTGTTCACATTTTACATCCCTTCAAAATTTCATGTATATGTATTTACTCCAAAGTAGACTATATGTTGTACAGATATATATTGTAATTCTTCTCCTTTTTCAACGCTTATCCGGCTTATCCGGAAAGGCATCTAACAAGTATCGTTGTAATATCTATTCTATTGTATTGTCCTCCTGTATTTCCTTCCTCTCTAGTTTATAAATATTACAACACACACACACACACACATAGGACGATATAGGACTTTGAGGAATTCTCACAAAAGGAAGGAAAACTGCTTCCAGTCCCGTTTTCTTCTCTCTCTCCCTCTTCATAATTGGAATTTTGGTGAAAAAGCTTCAATCCTTTTTGTCTTTTCTAAAGAGGGTTCAAACCAAAAGAAAAGATGGATCTCTCTCAACATCTCCATCATTTTATATGAGAAATGTTTGAGAGAGAATTTTTTATTTTAAGTATTTTATCTGTAGAAAGTATTTCAACTTCTTTTTTGTCCCTTTAAAAAAAATTTTTATTACACAATAAAAAAAAGTTTGGAGTTTTGGAGTACTCCCTCGTCTTAGAAAATGGAAGGAAAATTTATTTTTTAATCTCATCAAGTTTGAATTTAAAAAAAAAATCTCTTTTGTCTAAAGAATTATATGTAGACAGTAGAAGGGTATAAAAAGTAAGAAATGACTTTTTGTTTTTATTATGAAATTTTAGTCAAGAGTGAGAGGGGGTAGCTGTGAGCTAAAAAAGGAAAGAAAGGCAGTGGAAAAATAATGGATGAAACTAAAGAGAGAGAGAGAGAGAGAGAGAGAGAGACTAAAGTATTATTGCAGATCGCAGCAGAATTTGAAGAGTCAGCCCCCTGCCATTCATAATGGAAGGTACATACATGGAAACGTAGAAAATTGTTCCTTCCTTTTACTTTACTTCAATTCCTGTGAGACAACCCAGCACTTTTTAGCTCTAATTAATTATTTTCGTTTGATCCCATCTCTCTCTCTCTCTCTCACGGAAAGGCCTCTCTCTCTCACTCGCTTTTACATTTTATACAGAGTTTTCTTTCTCTTGAAAAAACATTTTATGTTTTACCTTGCCTCGCATATATTCACATACGTGCTCACAATACCATCTTCTATTTACTGCTGACTCGGATGACATTCCCTCTCTCTCTCTCTCTCTCTTCTTTTAAACATTTTATACAAATGGATAGCATCCATTCCCCCCCATTTTATTTTCTTCTTTTTCCTCCCCTCCTCATTTCTTAACTCCCCAACACTAATGTCTTTGGAAAATTGTCCTCTTTTTTATTTAATTAGTCCCCTCCAATTTTTTTTACTAGTCAAATAGAAATAGTTAATCATTTTACTGTCTTTTTTTTATCTTTTTACCTTCAGAATAATATTCTGTATAAAGACAGCTATGAGATATTGTTAAAAAAAGAGAATAAATTTTTAAAATATCTGTAACTTGTACTAAATGAGAGACATGGCTATGGTTCTGGCTATGATAATCGACAACGAAAATTTTAGTCTACATCTAGGCGGTGCTTTCAATTAATAATTCAATGTTTATGTGAGCATAGGAAGTGAGCCCAAAGGAATATATTTTATCTAATAACATGTACTATGTCATGTTATAACAGAGAGAGAGAGAGAGAGAGTTTTTTAGCAAAATGTAAAACACTTTAATGCCGCTCACTTAAAACCAAATGACTATAAGGGGGGGGGGGGGGTGTCAAGTGTACGTAGTCCTCTTTACCTAAATTCCCTCATTATTTTAGTCTTCATGGATGAAGGAGAAGAGAGAGAGAGAGAGATGAGAAGGGGGGAGAAATTCCCTTCACTTTTAACGAGAAAATGTGACAGCATTAAAACTTTAAAGGGGTAAAAGAGACTCTAGTAAAAAAAAGCTTTTAAAATTAATTTTTTTTCAAAGTAATTTCCTTTCTTGTTTCAAAAAAACAAAAAAAAATAATATGAATCTCTCTCTCTCTCTAATAACAATACGCGTGGGTAAATTTGACTAGAGATATTAAAAACAGAGTTAAAGTTGGAAATAAATCATTTAAATTTATCACTGCCAACCCTTTTAAATTTAATTGTTGACAGTTTGTTGAAAGGCGTGAGGTAGGGAGTAGGCAGCAGGTTAAATATTAATTATATTATTTTTTTGTTCTGCCATAAGAGTTATTCATGTACAGATAATGACACATGGAGATAATTTTAAACTCAGGTAGCAATAACCTGAGTTAATAAATAACCTCCATTAAAATAATTACATAACAATAAGAAATAAAAAAAGGGTTTTAAATTTATAGTTGACTCTTCACTGCTACTGTTTTTAATGTAAAATGCAATATAATTTCATGGAGTGTACTCCCATCTCCATAGTGGGAAGAGGCCAGAGACCATT
The DNA here is from genome assembly GCA_034700945.1 of Arrhopalites spinosus. NCBI lineage: Eukaryota > Metazoa > Arthropoda > Collembola > Symphypleona > Arrhopalitidae > Arrhopalites > Arrhopalites spinosus. The sequence goes on from JAQIVZ010000121.1 coordinate 78,095, forward strand.
CGATCAAAAAAAGGTTCATCATTAATGCAGTTAAATTTGTGTATGTATACATACACAGTCGTATCTGTATACAGATACGAATATTACCTTTGAATGAGTCTTTATATGAAGAGAGAGAGAGAGAGAGAGGGATGCAGATGAAATTTACACGTTGTTTTTGTATATGCAATTTTCACACAGAGAACTATATACAGAGAGAGAGACAGACATGAGTATCAGTTATATGGGAGACTGGTAACCTTGATAGTCTCTAGTATGAGACTTTGAGGCAAGTTTTAGGGGCCATGGTATAAATAATGGGTATGTATAAATCTGTACAAATGTGCATGAGAGAAGTGATCAAGTGCATACATTGAAATAAAACAGAAACCGCATCACCTCAACCTCAAGTCAACTTGATGCTTTCCTCTAAATAGCCAGACATAGACACACACACAGACTTGTCTCTCTCTCTCTCTCTGTAGAGAAAGAGAGACTGCACGAATGTGCATACAAATTATATCATAATACGCTCCACCAAATTCTTCATTTTATTTCACGTTAATGACGATACTCAAAATAGTTAATTTTATTTAAAAAATAAATGTAAAAAAAATAAATTTTTGAATTTAATTTTACCAGAAATTTCAATTTTTTCAACTCTTTCCAAAAAAAGACAAGATAAGGGGAAAGTGAGTGGGGGAGAGAGGGGAAAAAGAAGGTAGAGATATAAAAGAGGTGATTGGAAGGCTAGATAAATTGTAGAGAAACGAGGGGAGTTAAAAGAGAGAGAGAGAAAAGAGGCGGAGGTGTTATTATGGAAGAGAAATTGTTCTTCAAACAATTTTAGTATCATGCTGTTTCATACTCAAGTATGTAGAAAGTAAGGGAGAGAGAGAGAGAGAGGAAAAGTGAAATAAGAAAAGCATAATCATGATAAATAATACTACGTTGAATTTTTCGGTGATCTTTCACAGCTCCCTACAATCCAACATACAAGTAAGTCCTAGTCCTATCTCCATAACTGGAATATGGAGAAAAAGGAAGGCATTACGTCTTAGAAAATAAGCACAAAATATGCAAAGGAGGAAAGTCAAGGCTTTTGTGTTATGACATTAATATCATTCCACACACATACATACATACTCATATATACTCCAGTCTTTTTTGTACACTCTGTAGTCTATGCACAAAAGAGGGGGAGGGGGGAGTAAAAGGAAGAGTTAAGAGAGGAATAATGGTGGAAAGTAAAGAACAATGTAATGATATATAATGTACTAACACACATATCACTCCCATAGTTACAAGTACAAGAGGGAGCATACTTTTGTATTTTGCTAAAATTTAAAGGTAAGACAAGTAGAGAGCATTTTGTTAACGTACAATATTGTTATGCCCAAAATTTTATATTGAGTACTGTCTACTGTAACAGTGCTCGTATATCTACATAATGTGTTGAGATGACAAGAAAGGGCCGATAATAATAATATGGGAAAGGTAAAAGTATATAAGAAGAAAAGAGATATGGTAAGTTTCAAAAAGCTGCTAGCGATATTATATATTATAGGAGGAGGAGGAGTATTCACGTTTAAAGTTGGAGAAGTACTATTAAGAGAGAAGGAAGAAAGGAGAAAGAAGAATAGAGGGAGTTAAGCCTGAGATAAAAATGATATATCTTGTCTGACGGCCGAGGCCACATGTCATTCTCTTCTTTTTCTTAATACCCTCCTCTAATCATAATTCCACGCGTAATAATATCATGAATCTTCTCCCATTCCTGTCCTCCATAATGACGTCAAAAGGTCAATCAGTCATTTTTCATCCTCATATTCTCACACCCAGTGTACCTTCTATGCTTTGCATCTATCCCTGTGTTTTTATATGGAGCCTCTCTCTGTATATTTTCCACTTTCCCCAAAGGCACATACACTTTTCCCTTTTTCTTTTCTTTTTTGTTTCATGTACTATATATATGTATATGTGTGTACAGGCTACTGGTAGTCTTTTTTGTCTAATCTCATATTCAGTATTCATCCTCATGTCTTTTTATCTTTTCTTCCTCCTTTTCTTTCTTTATTCTCTGTGTGAAAACTCCATGGAGCTTTCCACACCGACTTTATCTTGTTCGTATGCAGGTCTTTTTTATTTTACTTTTTTATAGCCATATCCAACTATATGAGTATAGTCTCCCTTTTTTTATCAGGAATATTTCTTTATTTTTAGTCACTTTTTTATCTTTGTCAGTCCCTCAATAGAAATTTCGAAATGTCTCAAAAAGTCATGGACTCGTGACAGGAGTCTAGAAAATGTCATTTATTTGATGGAAAAAATGCAATTAAAATTAACTATTGACAAAAATAAATTGTATTTAAAAGACTCGGCCCTGAATTTTAACTGGGACTAAAATAAAAGGTGTTTTTGAGGATTAAAAAATGAAAAAGGAAAAGAATTTCACTGAAAATGATACAAAAGTTGAGGAGAATTCCAAGAGATGTCGGGCCTTGTATGGAAATGAGCTCACAAGCGGAACCCCTCTCACTCGCTCCTTTGTTTATACAAAACAACGTAAAAAAAAGTTGCCCCTTGTACAAAATACCCGGCACACAGAGCCTATACTGTATAGTGTATATGCTACATAAATAATTCGAATGGTTAATTTGTGTTTAATTTTATAGCCTTCCATTTTTTAATATAAATTTATAGTACATTCATCAGACTATATTCTGTAATCCTACAAAAATAATGGACGTGAACGTGAGGAATAAAAAAAATAGGATAAAATACGTGTAATATAAAGAGTTGCCATATAAAATATTAAGAATTCATAAAAGGCTACTGAGTTGAGAATTATTATTATATATTATTATTATTTTGTTGCACAATTTGGTAAGTTCAAGTATTATAAAACTTTTTTGAAAAACCACCCTGACGGTATTTTTCCCTACAAAATTGTGTGTGTGTGTTGTAAGAATGGAATAAATAATTGGTCTAAAATATATTATAGATTTGAAAGAGAGAGAAGAAGAAGAAGAAACAAGTTTTTTAAAATTTTACAGTCCATTATAAAGAGTGCAATTGCACCCTATAATAAAATTATTATAAAAGTATAAACAAGTGCAAGTTGAATGGGCTCTTTTGAGACTTTGTGTTGAATTTATCTGTAATTTTTAGAGATTAAATAACTCCCTGTTTTATTTTCTACACATGCACTCTTTCTCTCTCTCTCTCTCATAATAATATAATAGTTGTTATTATAATACTCTACAAAAAAATTGTTTAGGACTTGATCGGTTGCATTTTATCATTTGTAGAAGTGGCAGTTTGCAAAAAAAAGAAGCATGCAATTTATTTCTTATTGTTGATATTACTTGCAATACAGTTGGCTCTGTGTACATGTACAGGTACGTACATGATAGATAGGTGTAGGTCAGGTACAGACAATTCAACTTTGTTCAACCAATCTAATTCTAAAGTAAATCAGATAAGAAAACCCTAGGCCATATTTACAATAAAAAAATTAATTCTATAATCAACAATTGAGAAACTTGTCTCTCTCTCTCTCCTTAAAAAAAGTTGAAATAGTAGTTTAATTTTAATCTTCATTGAAAGAGTGTGTGTGTAGAGTATTGATTTCTAAGAAGGAATAATTATTCTTCCTTTTTTGTTTTATTATGTATATAAATAAAATTAAATGTAAAAAGTCTCACCTGATATACAGACTGTACATATGTGTATGTGTACTCTTATAGCGCAAAAAAAATTGTATATAAAAATGGAGATACAGATATACGTGTACACACATGTCATGTTCCAGTCCTCATTCCGTTTCAAAAATTCATCCATTATTCATAGCCTTATGTACAGTACAATGCTTAGTTTTGTATCAATAAAATACATGACAAAAAAAGCTCTAGTGGTTCGATTGGAATCAGCCCTCGTTCGTTAGAAAAACAAGATGCAGTCAAGTTATTTTGCTTTTTGTACACTGTACAAGTGAGAGAGAGGGTACACATAAAGATTGGTGATTGTTGTACAGTGTACATTTTAAGATTTCTATTTTTTTAGTGTACAACAAAATTACAATGTCCATGTTCCATGCTCTTTTCTATATGTAGCGAATGTAACCATTTATAGTCAAAAAAAATGTATTCTTTTCTCGGCTAGACGTTTAGTGAGCAAAACTAAAATTCTTGCAAAAGTTTTAAAGTTTTCTTTGCATTCGTTGGCAGTTTTTGTCTTTTTAATTGCTTGTAATATACGACCCACGTTACAGCTAACTGTGGTAACATTATAGTGCATAATGCAGAATGTAGAATAATAGTTTGTTGAATTTCCTATAGATTAATATATTGTTACATGTTAAAGCCTGTATGTACAGATATTTATATAAAGTAACGATGCTCATTCTAAAAATTCAACCTTGTCCTCCTCCTGCCTACTCTAAGAGTACAGATAATCAGAGTTACTCTCCTCCTATGCAACTATCCCAATATTCTCTCTTTAGTTAGTTGTACAAGAATTTTTTGACATGTACGATTAGTCAGTTTTTATGTAAGCTTTTGTAATGAAAATAAAAAAAGAAACGTTTCATCTTGTCTCTCTCTCTTTATAACGATACTGGATTGGGATTATTACTGGTTCTGGTTTGGCTAGTTCATGTTGTGAGAGGGGAGTTGGAGTTTATATTACTGTCCATGTGCTCCTATCCACTTTTATCTTCTCTTTAGAATATTTTGCCACGTTAGCCACGTACATATTGAGACTGATCCTTGCACAATTAAATGAGAGGGGAAGCAAAGTCAAAAGTGTATGCATTATACAATTTGCAATGTTTACTGCACTGACGTTTTTTTTTGCACATGTATCTGTACAATGTACATTAAATATGCACAAGAAAATGCACAACTGGACTGGTATGGTTAGTCTATTTTATTATCACTTGGGTAAGTATAACTGATAACAAATTTTCTTCCCTCTTTTTCTTCCTTCTATATCTCTCTCTCTACAAGTCTTGAGCTTGACTCTTATTTTTGGGTATCCCATATGTTGTGATGGTGGCAAAAGTTGCATTGAGAAGAAGGCAGCTCCAATTCCAGTGAGCCAGCATCTTGTATTTTTTTATAAATGATCTTCTTTGTCATTGCCTATACTCTGTAGCTTTATATGCATGTGCATGTGCTAGGAAACTCGTTCTCAATCTCAAACTAACTGAAAACTTCTATTTCTCTCCTGTTGTGTGCAGAAAAAAATAGTTTTAACTTAAATTCTACTCTCGTCCATAATTTCTCTCTCTCTCTCTTTCAAGATAATGTTTATTGTAACGTCTGTTTAAGTTTTAAAAATTTTAACTTGGATGGTGACTGAAGAATCTCAACATAAAACTTGTGTAATATCAACTGGCCATGATTTACTACTTTAGAGAGAGAGAGAGATGCACAAATAAAAGACAAACTAAAGGCTAAGATTTGTATTTGATGGCTCATGCTGCTGTTTTTTATCGCATTTTAGAAAGAAGAAAAAAAATATTCATCTTAATCAATCTTAAAACTCTAAAGTTGAAAGAATTTTCATTTTATTTTAGTTTTTTCAAAAAATTAATTATTATTCTTCTTGTAGGCCGAGGCCTTGCCCTTTTGTCAGCAAATGTAGAGAATGTCAATGCAAAAAAATTTATTCACGTGATCACTTCACTCTTGAGTCTTGACATATCAGTTTAGAGTTTAAGATGAAGTGGGTAGAGACAAGTGTAATTTTTTTGACATTTAAAAAGTTGCAATATTCTAAATTAATTTGGCATAATTTATTTTTGTATAAATTTTAAAGTGACATCATATTTATTAAATCATGCTAAAAACACTATTTATATTTAAACTCTGTAAATTCTTTCAAGACTAGACGATACACAATAAAATTGCAAATATTTTTTAGGCGGTAGATCTTCATGCTAATGATGAATTAGAGAGTGCACATTTTTTGCAATGAAAAAAAGTGCTAATTTAATAGTCTCCAGTCTCCTAGTACTTATCAAAGTCAAATGCAATTTTTTTTTGGCCTTTTATTTTGACACACAATTAACGTCACTTGCGTGTACTTTTGAATTGTATGAGAATCGTATTAATATTTATCGTGTTTACATATGTACAAATTAAATTTTGTATACAAATCCATCCTTCACTCATTCATGCCAATGCAAATGAATGGTGTTGTGAATTATGAAAAATAAAATTTTTTACAATTTTTTTCATTTTTTTACTCAGTTATTTTATTTTTTAAAAAATGACGGTCAAAAAACTCTTTATGTTAAACTAAATGTCTCTCTACAGAGACAAGAGTCTGTTGACTGTATAAAATAAAATGATTCAGCATTAATTAAAGTAAATTATGCTGAATTTGTTTAAAATTTTAATTTTGATTAAACTCTGGAGTTCTGACCGACGTCTCCTTTAGTTCGTACAGATAATAATATGAATGACTTTTTATAGTCAATTGCATGATTCATCATAAAAATATTGTAGACATGGCAAACTTGAAAAAATTAAATGTAGACTAAACTAAAGTAGTAATAATATTTTTCTTAATTGACCGTTAATAACTCTAAAAGTTTGACAGCCCTTGTGTAAAAAATTAGTGCGTGTTTTTTCTGCGTATCAATTTTCCTTCAACATTTTTTTTTTGCATCTTGTCTTATCCGATAAGAAGGCGGACGGATACTTTATGATTTTTTTTGTGTAATAAATTTATCAAAAAAAATAATTAAAACATCTGCCAACTCCACACTCTTTAGGTTTCTGACAAATGGAACCTATAATTATTAGTCTGATGAACACAAAATGGCTCCATAGACACCTTGTTAATGTCAAAATATTCAAAATAAACAGAAAAATCCAGTGAGCACAGCTAAACTAGAACTAGAGAAATGTACAGAAGTCAGAATTTATATTTTTTATTATTCAAATCAACTTGCGTGTGATCTTTTTACTGGGGCCGCTGTTTATGTATTCATGTTGGTAACTTGTTAAAAAAAGAAATATTTTTATTTGTTGTACTGCAATAGTAAAGCTATGGGTAATGAGTTGCGTGTGTTGCGTAGGGTTGTAGTACACAATAAAAATTAATTATAATTAAAAAAATCCGATTTCCTTTTTACCCACATTGATACGTCTGTAAATAGAGAGTACAGGTGTACTTATATGTACTAGCTCTCATTTAAATGTGTACAGTACAGGGGGAATACCGGCGAAACGGCTTGAGTAGCAAACAAGAGAGTCAATTAAACTAATAATCTCGTCCATGTCCCTACTCGTTAGTTCAACTGATATACATGTATTCATGTTGTTGTTGTAATTTTCTCACGGCACATGTTAAATTTAACTTCTCTTGTTAGTAATTCTTCAAAACTAACGTGTTCATTAGTGAAAAAATGGGGGGAGCTAGTTGGACAGCTACTTCCGTTTTTCATTGCACATTTCTCCCATTTTTTTCTATTTCAGTCCATTTCACCTTGAGTCTTATTTCCTATTTTTTTCAAAGATTGATTTCAAGATTAATTACAAATTTGAAATAGATTGGGAGATAAAATATTATTTTTATTGATTTTTTTTTAAAAAAAATAATTTGCATATTTATTATTCCATGTATGTAAAAAACTACATTTGATATTTTATGTATAATTATATATTGGGATATATGCTCGAATTAATTATGTACGTTAAATTATTTAATGAATAAAATATTACAAATTACATGTTCAAAAAACACTTGAAAAATGTTACCATACAAAACAATAGAGAAAAAAGGAGTTTTGATATATTTATAAAAAAATAGTTGAAAACAAAAGCGTCAGCTGGAGAGTAAAACTATACACATTTTTTTTATATACAAATGTACCTCCATCTCATTTGCATATCTTGATGGTCACCACAACATTAAATGAGATGTAAAAAACAATAGAGAGAGAGATGACTACAAAGTGTATCTGTATAAGTGTAGTGCATCACACAGTTTACATTTTAAAATGAAAAAATTGATCATTTTGTTGTTGTTGCATCGCACATGTAAAGTATGCTCTCAATAAAATTTCTCTTGTCAATAAATCGGCGGTTAGGAGTCCAACAGGTAGTCATGACCATAGTCATAGTCCCGAGCTTTGTGTATCACCCAACCACACACACACACATGTAGCCACTCTTTGTGTAACACTCTTCAAATTATCCTCACATTCAAAACTATATATCTCTCTCTCTTTGGTTATATGTATACAGAGTATATCTGTACTCACTTTTATTGTACAGCTCCTGGTGCACTTATCAAATCAATAGTCTTCCATTTATTAAAATGGCTCTGGGGCTCTCCTATAGACTTTATATGGTAGAATGCATTTTTGCAACAAAAAAAAACATTTTCATTAAAGAGAATTGAACAAGCTATTTTTTATTTGACCGTTAAATTGTTACTCTTCTTATATGATGGACTACTGAGTTGTTAAATGTTTTATATTCATTTTTTGAATACCTTCAACTTCAACTTGAAGACAAAGGGAAGACAAGGTTGAGGGTTGGTAAATTAATTTGATATAAAACTAATCATTAAGTATAAAATATCTATTGATCATCTCTCACATCATTTTAAAACTCATATTAATTGCAATCATAGAAAAAAACCTAACCTGGAACAGACTGGGTACATAGTTTTATGTATTACAATGTTTGCAAATTTTTTTTAGCTGTACACTGTACACTTGAAGAAAATACATAATATAGTTTGCCATCTGTTAAAAGTTTCATTTCAATAACTATTTTATTGCAGTAAATGATAGGGTATGATAAATTGCTAGTGTGGGTATGGGTATGTATCAGATAAAATAAAATTGTTTTTATCGGCATCCTTACAATTCACATTGTCATAGGTAAAAAAATTTCTATTAAGCCCATTTTAATATGGATATTAAATTTTTTTTATATTCTTTGCCTTCCTTATAGACTTTGAGACTTTGTGGAAAATCATTGCCGTTGAAATTTTCATAAATTGTAATTCTAGTCCACTTTTATGTAACGTATATTCCTTTTTATTAGCGTGTCACATTGGGGACATGGAGATGAGTAGAGAGAAATATAAAAATTGGAATTTTTTTTAGAAAAAATGACAAATGACAATGGCTTTCCAGATTTAGACCATGAAAAATGAGAGAGAGACACACAGAGAGAGAACAAAAGTAAAGTCATAAAAATTAAATAAAAATGATTTAATACAAAAGTGGAATATAACGAGACTTTTTTTTATCAGGGGACCCCCCTTTGAGAATTGAAGGGGTCTGATTTTTCTTTCCAGGAAGAAATTTCCACACTTACAAATCCATCTTCTGTTCAACTTTATTTTATTTTTTTTTCAAATGAAATGAGTGAGGGCTTCATTATGTCATGCATCATGTACATTTTGTACATGTTAAATTAAGGATATTTTGAACATTTTTTCTACTCTCTCTCTCTCTCTCTCATCATTCTCTGAGTGAAGGCTAGAGGCTAGAAGCAATGGGAAGTAGACAGAATGAAAACAAGGGTACTTAAAGGGGGTACATATTGATACAGTGAGTGAGTGTGAGTGTACAGTGGAATGAGGGATTGAGTGTTTTAAAGCAGATGAAGTTTTTTATCCATGCTACACTTTTTCAATGAGCGAGAGCTGATGGTGGAAAAGGAACAATTGATGAAGCAAGATTTTTATGCAAGTCAACCTGTCCCCTTGGGCCACCTGCTAGGTCAATTCTCATTGTTTTTTCTAGCCTTCTTTATTTTATTGATGAACACTTTTCTCCCTTGACTACATTCATCTAGTACATTTTACACTATTAGAATTATATTGTGTGTACCTATTACATATTACACGTTTTTTATACTCACACATGTACAAAATGTCAGTCCCTTGACATTATGGATACACTTGAACCACTGCAAAATTAAATGGGAAAAATACAGGCATTGAAACAGTCCAGTTCATTATTTGATCTTGTCATGAACATGGACAAGAGTGGAGAGCAGAAAATAATTTAAAATGGAAAGAAGATTTCAAGAAACTTGGAGGGGGTTTGAAAAAATTAGAATATTTTTATTTGGATAAAATTGAGAACTTATGTTTCCGGTGGTGATTATAAATAAAATAAAAAAGTGTGTGTGTTATTCGTGTCCAGCCCCTGGCTCGGAAGTAGAGACGAGACAATGGTGCCTTATGGCTCCATGATTAACTAAACAAGGAGAAGATTGAAGGTGGAAGGTGGATCGTGCTCTATGATTTTAAGTGTTTCATCAAGATACAAAGCGAGAGAGAGAGAGAGAGAATAACAATACAAAAATTATCCCTATATCGTGCTTCTAACTAACAAGACTTCTTTATCTGTAATGTATCACAAACAATTATTACAGGTGAGCTTCTACATGATAGAAATACAAAAAGAGGGAGAGAATTCGATGAAAAAAGCTGATTTTTTTATTCTCTTGGAATTTCAAGAATTAGAGAAAGAGAGAAGGCTGGAAGATTGGAATTTGAATTTGAGAAAAAAAAGTTTTTTTATTCATTCACTTGGAAAATTTGCGGTTCTTGGTTTTGTTAACGTACAGTTTTACTCATTGTCAACACGCAAAAGTTGACTGGCTCGTTTTCTGATCAAAAAGTTTTTTTTTCTACATACATGTGTGGTAAAGGATGTGAGACGCACATCAACACTAAAGAGAGAGAGAGAGAGACGTATGTAAAATAAAGGAAGATAAAAAAGACAGAATAAATACAATGAATCCATTCCCAACTCAAACCAAAGAGATACAGTCCTATCCAATACCTAACCAATTAGAATGCATGTTTATCTTTATACAAAAGAAGGAGAGAGAGAAAAAGAATATAAAAAGTGGAATAGATTATAACAAATATGAAAAATGCATTATTATTTATTATATTATTCCTTTTATACCCACAATCACATCCACAATACACAAAACCATTGATAACTTGCTATGTATTTATGTATCTCTTCAGATACATGTATACTGTAATATTAAAGTGTATTAATATAAAAAAAGAGAATCTTGTATTTCTATTGTATCTGTACAACTAGTTTTTTTTCTGTGACTAAATAGAAACAGTGTAAACTGCAATATGCATATTAATTTATTTCATGTTGTGTACGTGTGTGCAAATGTGCACCAGCTTCAGTTTTGCTTTTGATTTTGTTTAGCATCTCTTGGACTTGTCGTTTTGTACAGACTATTCTCCAATATGTAGTGTATGCAATTGCATGCATATCTTGTTGTATGAATTTTCTTGAATATTTTATCGCCATGAGTTGCCACTTTTTTACAAATACACAATGCAAAACTACATCTCTGTATATGTGCAGATACAGATACACACAAGAAGTTTTGTATCGTTTTCCTTTGCAGTTTACGTATATCATGAAGCTGACCTTGGAGTAACTATTTTTTTGCCATGTTTTTTTTGTCACAAAATGAAAGAGTGAATGTGAATTAACAAGAAGGAGCGGAGCAAGTATACAAAATATATATTCTGTTTCACACGAGAAAAATCCAAAATCAAATTGTACAGTAATGCATTTGCAGTTTGCAACCACGTCCACATGAATTGACTTTTTGATTTTGACTTAAATAATATTTTATTTATCATCTTTTTGTCCCGCTCAACTCAACTGAAAAATGTCTTGATATTTTTTTCCATCTCTCTCTCTCTCCTTATGCAGCTGAAAATTTCTTGACTGTACAGATACACAAGTGGCATTGCTTCTACTCTCCAAATAAATTCTTGTACAAAATAGGAGTATGTACATTACATACATAAAGTACACTTACGAATTATGACAAGAGATACAACTAGTGGCAATAATAATTGTCCATGAAATTTCAACCATAAAATATAAATCTCCAGCTATTGAAATGGTGTGTGTGTGTGGTGTCCACACTGAATTAAATTGATTACCAAGACCAACTTTTTGGCTAGCCATTTACACTCTAGATTTTTGCACTATATGTATCACTCATGTGTAACATTGAGGGGGACAGTCAAAATGTACACTTGAACATGGGAAATGATGATCTGAGTGTAGTAACACAAGAGAGAGAGAGAGAGAGGGGCTATATATAGTAGAGACTGCATATGTGGATAAATTGTCAAAACTTTCAATGAAACAAGTTTTTGGCCATATAGAAAACAAGAGGATTGAAATATATATATAACTCTAGCAGATACAGATACAAGTTTATATCTGTTTCTGTACACACACAAATCGAGGGAGCAAGCCACCTTATGTTTGATCTCTTGATGGTGTTGGTTTTGGTGTTGGTTAGGGTTGGGTTTCATAATAACCTTCCTTATATCTGTATCCATCCCCCCCTCCTCTTGTAATATTCTGAATCCAGACTCAATAATATTACATATATATCTGTACATGTGTACAGATACAGATATTTGTGGCAAGTTAAGAATTACGGAATAGACAAAAACAGAGCCCCATCCACATCCACCTACCTTTATACAATACACTAATAAACACAGACTATATTTGTATTATTCCTAAATCCTACATGTTGTGGGGGGTAAGTTAGAACATTTTGAGAGAGAGAGAAAGGTAGCTGGAGGTATTTTATGTGGATAGTATGAGAGAGAAATATATATAACATGGTAAAACTGTTGCTATTGCTGATGCTGATGTGTGTTGTGTAGTTTTTGTCTTGTCTATGTAAATGTTGTTTTGTAGGAGTTGATTCTTGATTTTATAAATGCATCCCTATGGCTTCTTTTGCCTTTTAGTCTGCACTTTGCTGCATCCTAATGCTGCAATTGCATCCCATGTATTATATATACACACACACTCACTCTCTCTCACATTCATCTGACCACTCACAGCTACTTACAACCACAATTGATTCCATTATCCCGGTTTAATTTTGTGCACTGACTCTCATTCTCTCATCATATCATTCCATATCCCTACATCAGTGTCTCTCTCTCTCTCTTTAATATCCCCATCATTTACATCATTTTTGCCGGTTTTTTTATTAAAATCATTCTACTCCATTATTGACTTTTTCTCTTTCTAGTTTTTTTTGAGTTTTTTCTTTGAATTCCTCTAGTTTTTTTTTTGGGCTCATTATATCTGCATTCCCATTGGGAATTTTAATTGAGGAGAACTTTATTCTAAAAATTGTATACAGTACAGACAGTACAGTGAAGAAGAGAAAAGTTTTTTTTTGAAGTTTTTTTAAATTGTTGATTAAATTTTAATTTTTTTTAGAAAAAAAAATTAAATTGATTCTATTTTGGTCTTCACATTGCAAGCCGGTTAAAATTCTACATTGTGTCTACAAGTGTCTATTTGTGAGGGAAAAAAATTAAAACAATTAAAATTTTAACTCTTTTAGTGAACTCTGACCTCTCAATCTGTTGATTGTTGAAATTGTGAGTAAAAATAAGAGAAAAAATAAAGTTAAAATAAAATAAAAACAATTTAGTCGTACAAAGTGCACAGATTTTGTACAAACTGAAAAATCAATGAAATTAACTGACCATTGACAATCTTTGTGGACGGTGCTTGTGTGTTTTTGTGTGTGCAGTCTATGTACAAGAATTAGTACTCTCTCTCTCTCTCTCTCTCTGTGTGTATAAAGGCAATCGAGCGGGATAATACTTTTCTCTGTTATTTTGTACTCGTGAGTAAAATTAATGGAAATTAATTATTGTGACAATCAAAAAAAACATTGTACAAACTACAAACCTCAAGAGGAATTTACAGATCACTTTAGTTTCAAATAAAAAAAAAACAAACAATATAAAGGATTTAATTAAACTGTACAAATTAAATTGACAAAATATTGGAGTCAACCCTACAATTTAAAAAAATATATTATCATGTCATTTGGATTGATATCTCTATGAGGTACGTTGAAAAATACATTTAAAATATTTAATTTAGAATATAATCCATAAATGCAATTCCTCACAAATGAAAAATTAATTCATTCTTAATTGTCTATACATGCATATCTGTAGACATACCTCAAACATTTTTTATTGTATATTTCACGCTTCTTAAGTCATAACTACAACTACAGGCTGTAGTCTACAGCATTTACATATTTATCGGAACTGTACATGTGTACATAAAATAAAGTAGAAAATTGTTATACATTTGAGATACAAAATGAATTTTAAATGAAAATTTTCTTTGTCTCATGTACTTGACTTTACAACTTCCTATTTAATAATGGAAATGGTCTTTACGGTCATTTACCATAACTTAAAGTTTAAAACACTTAGAGCCCAAAAAAAGATTTTTTTTAATTTATTTTGATGAACCCAAACACTCCATTATAATATTTATCCTCTCATCAAAAAATACAAAATTTTGTACAGATACTCAAAACATTTATTTTCATTGTAATGAAAGGGAAGGCTCTTTTATGTATTAAAATAAGACAAATCTTTTTAAGATTACTCATTTTGTGCGTCTCTCTCCTATTACACGTACCACGTATCTGTACAAATAGAGATTTTGTGTAAAATGAAAATTATTACGAGCATAAATATGTACTTGAAATTTAAATATAAATCCACACACAGATAGTAAATTGGCCAGTGAAACAATAATTAAGAGGACATTAACAAGAGATTTTGCCCAACTTGTTTACGATCAGAGAGAGAGAGAGAGAGAGAGAGAAAAGGAGTTTGAATTCATTTAGTGGAAAATTTGAGGAAGCTAAATTTATCATTTGTAAGGTATCCCCTTGGTATAGCTAGAGTGTGTAAAATGTATTTAAAATAGTGTTGAACTCGAGAAGGTTTTATTGAAAAATCATTAAAAATTCTCATAAAAAAGAGCTCCACACACCTCTACCTCTGAAAGGGGTTGAGAGGGTAGAAGAATATATTTTTTACTGTATATGTTCTAATTCGACTCGTTGATTTTATATTTTATAACTCACTTGTTCCTTTCCTATTAAGTTGAAAAGCATAGAGATCTCATATAAAGTTGGACTTCTCTCTTATTATCATCACTTTAGCTGCACTTGAATAATTTCATGGCACCTTACAGATAATCAACTCTCAACTCATAAACCAGTCTAGATTATCATACATTATACATCATCAACATATGTACCTTCATCTCTCTCTTTCTTGTGTATCTGTACGCATGTATAGAGAACCCTCTAAATTTTTCATTCTGTACAAGTCACTACACTCACCCTCCTCCCTCCTCCCTTCATTTATCTGTACAACTAGAGAGGGTTGACTGGATGATCTTAATTCCGGATTGACGGAAGCAACATGCATTAAAAAAAGTTTGCAATGTTACAAGAATAGAGAGAGCAGAATTTAAAAAATGTTTTTGCAATTTTATTACTTGAAAAAATGTCTGAAGAGAGAGGAAAGGAGGCCGTTAGAAATTTATCGGAAATAAAATCTTTTCTATTTAAGACAACGTCTTTACCTCCCCCCTCTCTGTCTCTCTTTCTATGTTCTAAGGTTTAAAAAATAAGGCAAGTGAATAATTTACACATATTTTATTCCTTTTTACATATCTTTGTATAGTATAGTCCAAAGTCTTTATATAGAAAAAATAGGTACACAAATAAAAAGTGAAATTTGTAGTTTGGCAAAAATTATTTCTATTTTTGTGCCTACAAAATTTCTGAGCTGAGGAAAACGTGTAAAAAGTGGGAGACAAAAAGAATAAAAATTGTAGAGATTTATAAAAAAATGCATGTCAAAAACAACAAGACGATTAGAATTGCATTTAAAATTTAGTACAGCTGTTTTACCTGTCAATTTGATTGAGATTGAAGGCTCATCAAGATGATATTTAAAAAATATATTGAATGCTCAATTTGTCATTTTATTGGCTGATGATTATTCCTTTTTTAATTTTTTATTTCTAAATTGACAATTTATTTTCAAAATACACAAAAATCGAAATGTAGACACTTTTTATTGGCGAGACAAGAAAGAATGGAATTTTTTTGTTTTGTTTAGAGAGAAATTCTACTAATCAAACCATAAAAAGAATTTAACAAGAGTTATTTTTAAATTGGTTCTATTTTTGTAGGGAATATTTTTATTTCCAATTTTTTATGTAATGCTGGAACATGGAGGAATAAAAGAGTTGATGGTCAAGGGAACGTTACTACCAAGAGTAGTACATAGTTGGAGTATGCAAATTTAAACAAAAAGCTTTCAAACAAATGACTGATATATCCTCTTGGTTCTTACCTGTACAAAAAAGGAGAAAGGAGAAAAAACGAGAGAGTGCTTGCCACTTGAGCTTGACTCCAAACTAGAAATCGATTAGTTTAACTTGATAAGATGTGCGTGCGTACGAGTAGAGGCAACTGGACGAGCCATTTACATGTGCTAAGTGTCCTTTTTTTCCATTTTTTTCCCTCTGTACCCACTCCCGGCTTTTGGACTCGTATCTCTCCAAAAAAATAAGTGTCCATCAAAACAAAAAAAAAGGGGGCGGCTCCTATCTCTATTTCCTATTGAAATAAAAACTAGTGCACCTGAAAAAAAATTAATTTCATTTTCTTCATAACACTTTTCCTTTTACTTTCCGAATATATTTTACAAGTACAGTGTACTTACATGTAATTATGTGGTACTGTACAGTAAAATAATTATTTTTTGGGTAAAAAGAAAAATTAATTTTTAATTAATATCTCACTAGAGAGAATAAAATTCCATACAGTCAAATCATCAAAAAAAAATTCTCATAAAGGAATTGACTCTTAAAATTGGAGACTAGAAGAAGAATTAAATTGAAAAATTTGTAAGAGAAAGAAAATGGAGAGTAAAATTGTCATTTGACTTGAGGGGAAAAGGAGAATGAGTAATTATACGATTTTTAATTGTCAATGTTATTTAATGAGACAGACTACATATGTGGTCCTTCAAAGTATCTACAATCTATAAAAAGATTGTGAAACAAGTAAAAATGAAAATTTTAATAGTAGAGCAGAACTCTGGCAAAATATATAAAAATTCAAACTGTAGTCAAAGTCTCTTTGGAAATGAGAGTCGATTAGAAAAAGTTTGCAAGTGCTCTTCCCCTCCCCTCTCTCTGTATGCAGAAATCAAATGACAAAAGTGAGACAGAGTTTTTGCACATAAAATGACTTATAATTATTATACAAATTTATATATATGAGAGAATCCATGCTATACAAAGAGAAACGCTTAGCCCATTGAACAAAACGGAAGGAAGTTCTTGTCTTGTTATTGGATTCAATCTTAAAATATTTGACAAAGATTCTCCACGTTAATACCTCTCTCTCTCCTTCCAGTTCTTTCTTTGCCATTCCACTTTAGTTATGGATTTTGATTCAGATTTCCACACGAATCGTGTGACACGATGCAAAATATTCCATTTTAATACAAAAAGTCACAGGAAAAATGGTACAAATTGTAAACCAATCCAATTCAAAAATTGAACTTGAACAAAGACCGGAAGGGTCAATGAATTTAAGTGACTAGACGATTGTTTTTAGTTATTAAATTTAAATATTATTTACAAAACTAAAGACAATAAGACTCTCTTCATTAAAAACAAAAGACACAAAAGAAAAAAAAATTGGAGAGACAATGAGCAATGTCATTTTGAGGTAGTGGTAATATGATGACTAAATTGATTCCATTGAGAGTCTCATGATCATTAATCGACGTCGTATAAAAAGAGAGAGAGAGAGAGACGGAATGCTCATCAAATTTCAAAGATTGAGGGGGAGAGACACAAAACAAATCGTGGTGAAGTTCAAGGTATGATTACAATAAAAAACATGTACACTCTCCATCAATACCAAAAACAGATGTCTACTAAATTTATTTTCTTTATAAAAATAATAATAACAGTAAAGTCTACAGTAAAAGATTATTTAACATTAAAAAAAATAACAAGAGAGAGAGAGAGAGAGAGAGGGAGAGGATTTATATTTATTGGCATGAGCAAAATGAATCCATTTATTGTCTTTATGATATAATATATGGATTTGAATCTTAAAGTAATTTACAATTTGCATGAGTATGGTGAATTTCTTCTTGTGTGGTTCACCTTATGTTCCTTGTACATTTATCCACAGGAAAAAGTTATGTTAACTTTCATATTTTATGTATAATATTCCATTCCACCATATGTACTCAGGGCTAATGACCAGTAGCTGAAAAAGAAGTAATAAAAATTGACATGAGTCAATGGTGAGACGAAATAAAAGGGGGGAATGTTATTATACAATATACGTGTACCTATATGGTCGTAAATTATTTTGATCAATTCAATCCATATACAACTCTTGAGGCAGTCTGAGTGTGAGAGGGCTTCCTTTTTTTCCAAACCATTTTGATGAGACCAAGACAATTTTTTCTGTACAAATATTATTATTTGGTTGGCCAAAATGTAAACTTTATGTCTTGATCATCAACTAAAAACTCTCCATAGTTTCATATTGACCTGAGCAGATGGCCAAGAAAGAGAGAGAGAGTAATAAATTGTATTATAAAAAGAGTCTTGATCTTGAAACAGTATAAATTTTATATTAAGTCTTGACAATGAATTATTCCCTCTTTTTATTATGGTTTTTCTTTTTTGTATTGATACTAATAAAACATATTTTTATCAATGTAGGTGGTACGTATCCGTATAAACACTTTCCCACGGTTTTTTTTGTCTGCTGTTCAATTTTTGCATTTTATTTTATATTCCATTTCTTAATTTACTTTTTTGAGACAAAACAGCTGACAAATTCAAAATTCTCAATCTTCCAACTTTTCCCAGTTTTTCATTGGAACAAAAGAGAGAGAGAGAGAGAGAGAGAGAGAAAGAGAGTCACATTTGACATTTAAAATGCAAAATAGTCATGGAGGAGGAAAAAAAACGTGCGTACATTATAATTTGCAAGAGGCTATAGCCATGCACAAGTATAGCCTCTAGTACATACAATGACAAGGGATAGGGATTGACTTTTGCATGGAGGGGACTGGAAAAAGAAAAAAAAATGTTTTTTTGTAGGAGGAGGAGGGAATAGAAAAAGGGAGCGAGGGTGCTGAGGCTAAAAAACATGACTATGTATGAGGTTCCCATATGTACGACCACCCAAGCTAATGTAATAGAAAAAAAAGAAGGGAGGGAGAGAGAGAGAGAAAAAGAGTAATGGAAAAGTGTGTGGAGGAGAGAGTTGAGAAGAAAGACATGAGGTCGAAATTAATTTTTTTCTCCCTCCAGTATGGCCGTCAACTAGAAAAGTAGGCACCACACACACACATGCGCTCGTCTCAAACGCCCGAAAAATGAACTTTATCGATTATTTTTTATCCCTGGGATTTTTACTGGGGGGTGCTTCATACTATAGTCAAGGCAAAAGTCTGACAGGAGTAGCAAGAACACACACACACAACCAGAGAAAAAGACCATGAGGAAGAATGAGAGAGGAAAAATCCTGGCGTTTCTCTCTTCCGGGCAAAAATACTATAGAACACTATATACATATATATATATATACATAGATAGGATCATCCAAAACTATTCTAGAGTCTCTACAGTTATGCAAAAAGTGGAGGCCCTCCACTTTTCTTTTTTTATAAGACAAGTCCCATAGGATACACAGGCTTATGTATACAGATATAACACTCTAAATTGCATTATACTCATGAAAGAAGAGAGCAAGAAGCGGCTCTCAACTTTACCCCTCCCTCCTCCTTTTTTGTCGTAAAGTGTGTACGGAATTGAACTGAGAGAGAAAAAAAAGTTGCACACTTTAACAAAAACAATGGAGAAATATCCAACTCCAGAGGAAATTTTTTGGGAGTCTACGTCTGTTGTGCCCATTTTAAAATAATGGGATGACAAATTTTTTTTATATTGAATTTTTTGACTTTATTCTGTTTTGTGATCTATCAAAAAAATTATAATAAATTTCCAACTTGCATGCCCTTGATTTTTGTTTGCCTTAATAATTGCAAACCAACGCGGCGCCAAAAAAAAAGTTTTCTCTGTCTAAGAGATCACAACTGATCGTCTGACTTTAGAAAATCTTTGTGTGTGTGTACACAAATAAGAATAATAATTCTTGTCATCCCTGTCTCTCTCTTTGTATATATCTGTAGTAGTAGTTTTATTTTATTTAAAAAAATAGAAAAAAGAAAAGACGGCGGACGGAGTCTTTTGGTTAAAAACTACGATGGCGCCAAACTATCTAAGTAACAATCTCTCTCTTAAGTTTTTTCTATTGCGCATTTTAACTTTTAACTTCGAAGGGTTTTTGAGGCCGCTAATGTTTTTTTTACAAGTTTATTTTCCTTGTAAAATCCTTCTCTCGTACATTTAGATTTGCACATTTTTTTTCTCTTGTACATGTCATTCGCATTCTCATTCTCTTTCTCTACTTTTGACTTCTCCTTCTTGGTTGTCATTGGAGTTGAGGATTGGAATGGATGTACTTGTACAAAATAATATGTCGGATTCTATTTCATGGAGAGGGGAGTTCAATGGAATTCATTGTCCTGATCACATATCTGTACTATTTTATATGAAATTATATGGCAAAAACTGGATATGTGAATATAGAGAAAAAAAGAGCCTTCATATTTGTCATAATTTCAATGGAGGAGAGGCAGTTTGTTTTGTATGAGCTTTTATTTGCTCCTCTCCCTATTTATTAATGCTATATAAAGAAAAACATGATAAAAAAAGGTCAAAGGGACCAAAAGTGCATAACCGGAATTAGCCATACTGTGTATATCTCTCTCTCTCTTTCTGTACGTAGAAATATGGACAAATAACAGAGGAATTAGCATATGAGATATATCTTGAATTGTACGTCATTTACATAATCATATGTAGAGAGAGAGAGAGAGTTCATTCATAAGCTTGAATTTAAGAGGAGAGTCTAAACTACATATGTACATATGGGAATAAAAGAAGGATTTTACATTAAAGACTGATCTGTATACAGTCATGGGAATACATTTACATGTGGGCAAGGCTGAATAAAATATTATTGTCAAGTGACACAAATTTTAAAAGTTGTAAGTTGTCTTTTTTTTGACTTGTTGTCTCCATTCTGTCGCTTTCGTTCCCCTTTTTCTAAAGAAAAAAAATAACTTGCAACTTTTTTTTTGCCGACACTAGCTGTCACGCGTTGCAAGGCTGTATGAAGTTTCAAGTCTAAAATGTAATTTTTTGATGTGCAAAATAAAAAGAACTACTGCAGTTTTAAATTGTGTACTATTTTCTTACACACTTTATATTCACTAAATGTCTCAAATTATTCTTGGAATATTTTTTTTTTATTCTATAAAAAACAAGTACAAACATGAATGCAAAGATTTGACGTGCAGAGAAAAATAAAAGCTATTATTATATAAATAAAAAAAATTTATTTAACTATATTTAGTTAAATAAATGAACTTAAACTATGAACTTTGTTAATAGTTTAGTTTATCACCATATTGTTCATTATTCATATGTCCAAATTTAAATTTTTGTAGGTCGACTTGATAAACTCTTGACTCTTTTGTCAAATGAAAAGACACAAATTTATCACATTCCTCAGTCCAGGAAGTTGAGAGAGGGATTGATAGGAAGAATTTTTTTAAAAAAAATTATTTAAATTACATTTAAATAATACATAATAAATTATCATGACTGCATACACTCTCTGACTTTGATATGAAATTTTGAAATGAGTCAAGAGTTGGAAATTAGAAGGTTACTTTATATCAGAAAAGTAGAGAAGAAGAGGAGGAGGAGGGGGGAGGAGGTTATAAGTAAGGTTAGAATTGTTAAGTGCATGAATAAAGGTTGTAAATCTGGAGTTGAGAATGTTGGCGGTTAAGTTGGTTGGTCGCGGTGTCCCTACTCACTCACCCGCCGAATGCATAGGCACTCCTTCCTCTCTCTCTTCATGGTCCCTATTGCATCCTCTCCATATGTATTTTTTGGGCTATGAATGTCTGTAGACTCACGTCTAAAAAGAAAACGAGTATAAAATCAAGAAATAGGCCCCTCTCTCTCTCTCAAAGAGAATGACAAGCCTTACGTGGATATAGGTACTACTCGTACTACAGTAAGGAACTGAAAATTTTGGGGAATAACAAGAGATGAAATAATAGAGAGAGAGAGAGTAAGAAGTTTGTCGTCTTTTGCTTGTACTCGTAGAAAATGTTTTTCTTCTATAAAAGTCTATGATTCGCCCCGAACGTTTTTCTGAGAGAGAGAGAGGGACATAATATGAGAAAGAAAAAGTGTTGGAAGATGTGTATGTACCTTTTGTTATTGGTTGTGGGATGGTTCTATTTGTTAAGAAAGTGTCATAGTGTGTGGGGGGACTATATGAGAAGTGGAGTTAGTTAAGGAATTGAAGATGGAAAATAAAATCCTTGAGGGTAATCAAAGGACCATTGCTATGCTATTATTGTCCCTCATTTGACTCGACATCCCTTGGAGCCGTTTTAGTTTTATGTTCGTCTGACGTTTTTCCAAAAGTTTCCCTTCCCTTCAATGATTTATTCTTGTGTCGTGCGTCTCTCCTTCAACAAAACTAGGCACAAGGAGTAATTCTACAGAAATGAGATAGAGTCTTTCTTACTTCTTTCTTTAAGAAAAGTAACCAACTCAACTCTCTATAGAAACTACAGATAGTCTTGTCATACACATGCACATCCTCTCTCTAGACTTGTTTCTTGAGAAATCTTTTTTCAAATCATCTTTAGACAATGACAATGGGACAGTGTGTGTGTGTGTGGGGACATTTCAAAATTTAAAGATTTTCATCTTTTCTCATTTATCAAAACTTGTAAAATTTACAACTAGGAGTCTCACCTCAAAAAATAATTTTTTCCATATGACAAAAAATTAAAAATTATCTTCTATTAACTCATAGGCTTCAGTTTCACAAAAAAAACTGTAGACTATAACAAGAAAATGTGTATTTATATTAGGTGTACGTCATGCCATGGTTCTGGAGAATCTCCAGAATTCATTAAAAATAACTCTAGACATTCTCTAGTCTTTCCCCAGACAAAAAAGGGAGCCCCATAAAAAAAACTCAAGAAAAGAGGAAGAACGAGTAGAACATAAAAGAAAAAAAAAGATGGGGAAGAATTTTTTAAAGAGCGCTTGCGTTCATCATTAACTTTTTCTCTTGTGCTTCAACTTACTTTTCTCTTGCTTATTTGCTCTGCTCCACTTCTTTTACATAATTTTGTTTCGTCTCGTTACGAACCAAAAAAGAAGACGAAGAAAGCACAAGAAGAAGAAGAGGGGGGGGGGAGACTACTTTCTCCTTATTTTAGAAAGAAAACTTGGCTATAGTAAACTATACAACTAAAAGTCTTTTCTTCTTCTTTTTCCATTTACAATCCACCAGGCAGTCAGCCATCCATCCATCCGATACACCATCCAGGCTGTTACACTCATCTTATATAGTAGTTTACTATACTTAAAATCAAGTAAGGAGAGAGAGATTGAATGAAAAAGAAGGAGAGGATTCATTTTAAGACTTGTACATAATAAAAAATACATGTACAAAAGCTAAAGGAGAGAGAGAGAATGCATTCCCACGTATTTTCTGTCCCTTTTTCTCACACAAAATTATCCATGAAAAAGGATGCAAGGTGAAATTGAAAATGGCATTAAGTCTGACGTGAGTATTATGATGCCTCATTCTACAGCACAGAGAGAGAGAGAAAGAGAGGAGGAAGCACAAGATTAAATTTACATTTAAATACAACAAATGTTATACATATACCTGTCTCACTGTACAATATAAAATACATATAGGTAAGGTATCTCTACTACACATTGTTGTTTGTGAGGGACTAAGTACCTACATGTTGTCTACTACAATTTTTTACTCTCTACTCTCTCTATATGAGATGCAAATGCACGTGGGATGCTATACGTAGAACAAGTAAAAAGAGTACAAGAGTTTTTGTACTGCTGAGGCAGATGAGAAGGCACACAAGACGAAGGAGAAAGCTAGGAAAAGAAAAGAAGAATGACTAGAAGAAAATAAAGGAGAAAGAAGAAATGAATGTATGGAGATTCATCCAAGAGAAAAGACTAAAGAGAGAGAGAGAGAGAGAGAGAGAGAAAGAAGAGAAAGTATAGTAGAAAGAAGAAGAAAACTTTTGGGAATTTTCTTTCAGTCTTTCCACCCACCATGCCATGCTTCACCATTGGTGAAGCATGCAAGTTAAGGTTGAAGAAGAAAAGGAAAGAAGAATATAAAGAAGTTAGTTGAGAGAGAGAGTCTATATATGAGGAGCTTAGGCCTGGGACATGGTGTGTATCTGTATAAGAGAGAGAGAGACAAGAAATTCGTTAGCTTTATAACTTGCATTAAATGACATGTGTATATCAAGACATGGAGTCTACATACACAAAAAGATAGTTGACTAGATAGACAAGCAACGTATAAAAGTAAGAGAAAAGTATGCTAGAAAAGAAGAGAAAAGAGACGGAGGTTTTTATCCGAGGGGAGTCTTCAGCTCAGAATATTTTCTCCTCTCTATTTCCATATAAATATATACACATCTACCCCCCTCCATGTCTCCTATACACTCCATAGAAAATAGTATAGGAAAAATAAAAGTGTAGAGAGAAAGAAAGAGAGAGAGACTTTATAAAAGTGTCGAGCACAAGAGGAAAAAGAAGTGGGAGATGAAGGAAAAAGGAAGGGAAAAGATGGGGAAACTTTTTACTCAAGTACTTAATTTTACACTGTACTTTTTATACTCTCTCTCCATGATATATAAGATATCTTTTTCTTTTAAGTACATATAACATTATACATACATGCTTGTGTATGTTCTCCCATTTTTTGTCTATAGTTAAGTACAGAGCATCCATCAATCTAGATAAACTTCCATCATAGGACGATATTAGATTGGAGGCCAAAGACTCTTGCTAGAGCATTAGGATCCAACCTAATATTTTATTAAACTTCATCCACTATTTACTATGACACCATTAGTAATTTTATTACACAGAGAAATAACGTCTCTTTTTAATTTTTTTTAGCCAAGGACAAAAAACTATAGAGCAAAATTTTTCATTAGTCTTCCTTCTTTGCCCTCTCCCTCTCTTTTTTTCTCCCCCTCATCCTCCATTTTTTTTTAAAAAACTTTCTTTCTTCTTTGTATGGCTACAGTTTGGAGGTGCTTTGGCTTACATTCCTTTTTTGAGTGAAAGTAAAAGTTGTACTACTCCTACATAGTTTGAACTGGACTCGGCATGCGAAAATGCGGATGCAATGCAATGCAACGAGGAGGAGGAGGAGGGCCAAAATTTTAAAAGACTAAAAGAGTAGACGATAATATTAAAGTTTTGTCATAAAATTCCTCCCAGGTTCAAACTAGCCCTCCGCTATCCTATGCTATGGTGGTGTTATGACTATGAAGAAAGTGGGATAGAGTAAAAAGAGAAAGTCAAGAAGCTTGTGAATTTTAATCTAAATTCTTGGGATCGCTTCCATATGTACACACCTATGTGTGTGTGTGTGTGTACTTCCAAGGTAAAGAAGGCAGATAACTATTTTCTCTTGTGAGGAGAGTATGAGGCCTCTCTCTGTGTCTTTGACGTCTTGTTGTATCATGATACACTACACCCACATAGCTAAACAACAAGAGTAAAAAGAAGAAAATTTTCTTGAGAAAAGTCTAATCAGTCTAACTGTACATTAAGAAGATGTGTATGGAAGCACATGGAGATGGACAGGAGATGAAATTTTTGCTTCCGGCTTTTCTTTCCACTTTCCATCTTTGAGAGAGATGATGAGACCACCTTAGATCATCACATGACATGAGAGAGAGAGATGAGATGAGAAAGGCCTCCTTTAGTTAACAGAGACTAAAAAGGAAGGATACAAACACTTTGTATATCATTTCTTGTCCTTCTCGCCTTCGCCTTGAAGCTCAACTTTCTTCTTGATCATTTTTCCCCTTGATTTCTTTCCTCCCTTCTTGTCTTGAAAATTTGGGACGAAAGAGAAAGGAGAGAGAGATGGAAGGAGAGAAAGTCAAAAGAGATGTTGGATGTGCCAATATTAAATTATTAAATGGATAAAAGTAAGCAAAAGATGCCGATGCGGATGTAGGTGTAAAGAGGGGATGGATATTCTCAGAAAATTTGGTGGATTTAACTACATGAACGTGGTTTCCTATGTTCATATCTATATCCATCCATCTATATATACGATGTATCTGTCTTGGTGTATGGCAAGAGAATAGAAAATAAAAGCCAAAATGGGGAGAATATTTACTAGAAAAGTCCAAAATTTGCCACAACGCCAACTTAATATGAACTGGGAGCTCAAGAAAGAAGAAGAAAATGAAATAAAGGAACGTCTATGTTGGTTAAATATTTTCCGGTAAAATTTCCTCTCTGGTTTTCCATCAAAACAACATTTTACAAGACACACAGGCACTTACGTCCTATGAAGTAGACACCAAGATGTTTTTTTTTATTTTAAAATAACAAAAAGTGACTACATTTTCAAAATTTACACTCACTCACATAATAGACATATCAAGAATCAAGGAGGCGGAGACTTTTTTGTGGTTTTATCTCAAATTCTACTTTTGTGGGTCTATAATTTATATTTTTTATATGAACTTGAAAAAGTCTATTGCATGATGAAAAAGGGTAAAATTACCTGGAGACTGGAGATTTTCATATTTTACGCTGTGTATATTTTTTTAAAAGCATTGACATAATAGTCATGTACATTATTCTCATTTCTGACAACCGACAGCCCACCCCCTGCCTATTTTGTGCATGCAATGACTAGCAATGTACAATTCTTTGTATTTTATTAAATGAATAAAAAAAAATTAAAGCGAGAGGGAAAAAAGAAAATTATAACCTTTCTAAATTTTACTGTTCTCTCTAGTACTTTGTAGAACAAAATAGCTGTTTTTTTAAAAACTTTTTTCAGACATGAAATAAAACAGTTTGTCTTGTCCCGAGTAATCATAATCACATGATGATGACAATCTGGACAAAAATTTTATATCGTTGAAGGTTGATTAGACTTTAAGATTATTACAAGGGGCAATAATTTTTTTTAATTCTTTTTCTCTCGTATACAATCAACTCACGAAAAATCAATAAAGCTCCATAAAAAGTTAACTAAATATAAAAGTTGATGGGAAATTGAAAAAAATGATTATTTTTGTCAGCACCAGGTGAGAAGAAGGGGTTAGGAGACTTGACCTTTTTGTATGACTGGAGAATTGTAAAATTTAAATTGTTATATAGTTGTAATCTTTTAACATGGTTGACAAAGAGAGAGAGAGAGAATCTTTTATTTAGTCAATTGACTTCTCTGTGTCTGGGTACTCGTAATAGTAAATGAAGGAGCTGAAATGAATTTTTCATTGGGGCTATGAAAATATTTTATGACTTATCATAATATTCTCAATTTTAATGATTCCATCACACATCTTCCTCTCTTCAGTGTACAATACACAGACACACTCAAATCCTTTTTAAAGGCTAAGGTGAGGATGAAGATAAAGAAATTGGATGAGGATGACCCTGAGAGACAAAAAGAATTATGATAATTGGCATTACTCTTCTCTCTCTCTCTCTTTTGAGGATCATGAATTGGTTTGATTTATCTGTCTCGAATTTTTGAATTTAAATACTTACACCTCATGCAATTACTCTATTATGATGATGAGTATTATTACAATATGTTTAGTATTACATGCCGTCATTTTTTCCACTCTCTCCATTTTTTTATTACCTTTACCCATCGACAGTTATGATAGTCAAAAAGTGAATTTATGTTCGTACTCCATACTGAGTCTCTTTTTCAATATCATTCCAATTCTCTTTTTTTATCGACAAATATTTTTCAAGGAGCAAACCAGCACTTAGCTACTCTCTTGTCTTGTTTCCTTTTTGCTACTGAGTGAACAGATAGTGAGCTACTACGAGTATCTGTATCTGTAGTAAATATTTTTGTGCTCTTGGTTTCCCCACATAAAATGACATGAACATTATTTATTTTTTTGTATTGAAAGTGGAACAGTTAAACTTTTGCTTTGATTTGAAGAGAGAGAGATAGAGATGTAAAATCAATACAGAAAAATAATAAACACAAAAGAACCTTCTAATGTTCTTTTAATGATTCCGCATTATTTTTCCATGTCCCTGACTAAAAACAATACAAAAGGTTTTTTTTGTGTCTTAAATAGATAATTTAATGATAATACATTTATATATTTAACATTTATATTAAATATAGAGCTTTTTATATATTATAAAAATTGTCATATTCTTTCAATGACTTTGTCCTAACCCATTCATCAAAAAATTATGGGAGAGATGAGGGCAAGGGCAAAGTCATAATTATCCGTAAGTTTCTTATAATGTAATTTTGTATTCTTAGAAAAAGTGGAGTGACGGTGAGAGAGAGAGAGAGAGAGAGAAGGCGGGAGACGTCCTTTAATTTAGTCAGACACTCGAGTCCAACTGGAGCCTTTTAATTGATTGTAATGAATAGTGGACAGGCCTTTTATTTTTAGTTTTTTTACATACCATCAACCAATATAAAAGAATCCTAGTCAAATCTAGTTTTTGTGGAATATGTACACCACACAAAAAATAACAAAAACTCAATCAAACTGTCCTTTGAGTCGTCATTTCTTATAAAGCATAAAGTGACTGGTACCTGAAGGGAAAAAAATCAATTTCTTATAAAATTAATTTAACAGGTAGACTATATTGATAATGGTTTGACAAGCATAAAAAGTATGCAGGTAGATTTTTATGTAAACAAAAAAAATATTTTTGTATAAATAAAATATAAAACGTTTATTTATTTCAGTTATAAAAAAAACAGTCTAATTGAACCATTTTCAATTTGAATTTTGACTTGATGGACATATTTGTTATTGTCAAATTTCAAATGAAATTTTGAAATTGAAATAGGGATGAACTTGTGGGTGAATATTTTGATAGTTTTTGATTTGAGCAAAATATTATTAATCATTTTATTAAACTCTTTACAGTTCTCTATAGTTATAAACTCAAATATTATGACAAGTTTCAATTTAGGAACAAGTCATCTTTGACTTAAAATTGTAAATGTTGAAAATAATAATTTACTATTTGTTACTCTATTGGTCATCCTCTCGTATCCTCCTTTTTAATTGTTGACGAGTCATAATTAATTTTACCTGTACAGACTACTCCAGTCTTGTAAAATATTATAGAGCGAAATAATAAGAATATTAATCATTTGCGTGACTAAATAACAGAGTCTACAAATTTTAAAATGGAGATGGGGATGTAGATTTACAAAGATAATAATATACAAGAAAAGACAGAGAGAGAGAGAGAGAGAGAGAGAGAGAAGGCGTTTCATATCAAAATGCCTACACTGTACCTGTACACATACATGGGGGCTGACAATAGATATTTTGTACATTAACTGTAGTTTTAGTATTTCTTTGTATTTGTTGAACAATAGACACAAAATAGTCGTACCTTTTACCTTTTTCCTGTTCCTTTGAGTGTCATAATTAAGTCGTCAGTTAAAACATGACTACGTTCAAATGAATACACTCAAGCTCAAAATCCTTCTATCTTTTATATGCACACTACTTTAAATTTTTTTCTGACAAAAAAACTTAAAGGGAACCTCCTCAAATTTAGAAATTTGAAAAGCAACTTGTCTCAACTCCCTTTTGTGTGTTTTGACTGTAGTCAACAAACGAAATATCTTATTTAGCATATATAGCATTTAAGACCCGCCTTTTCATGGTAAAACTTTCTCTTGCTCTTTTACCCCCTATGTGTATGTCTGTATGTACAGTGTGTCCAATTGTCAGTGTACATGATTTCTTATGAGAGCACTATTTCCCTAGTTTCGACATGTTAAAAGATTAAGAGGAGGTAGTTTTAAATGTTTGTTTAG